>CAUYSK010021042.1:0-37633 GCA_963575035.1 Avahi laniger
TGCAATGTGCACCACCCAAATGATGGACATATTTGAAACTCGGACTTAGGGAGGGAGGTGGGGGCAAGGGCAACATATGTAACAGAAACATCTGTACCCCCATAATATGCTGAAATAAATTTAAAAAATTAAAAAAAAATGGAAAAAAAAAAAAAAAAAAGAAGTTTATCTCATAGAAGTAGAAAGTAGGATGGTAGTTACCAGAAGCTGGAGAGAGAAGAAGGAAAGAGTAGGGAGGGAGAGATTGGTCAATGGGCACAAGGTTACAGTTAGATAGGAGAAATAAGTTCTGTTGTTCTATTGCACAATAGGGTGACTATGGTTAACAATATTGTATTATATCTTTCAGCTAGCTAGGAGAGAGGATTTTGAATGTTCTCACCACAAATGATAAATGTATCCTGATTTGATTTTTATACAATGTATACATACACATATTGAAACATCACACCACACCCTATAAAGATGTATAGTTATGTATCCATTAAAAATATTATTTTATTTCAGGATATTATGGGAGTACAAACATTTTGGTTCCATGTTATGACTTTGCCACACCCAAACCATGATTTAAAAATATTTTTTAAAACAGATTTATTTATTCTATTCTTATTTAGTGAATTTGAAGTAGTTTTATAGATTTCTAATTCAATATCATCATCTTCTATTAGTGACCAAAGTCCTATTTCTTTAGTGGATGGGTTTGGTGTTTTCGTTTATCTATTCTGTTTATTTGGAAATAATTTTAGGTTTATAGAAAAGTTGAAAAGTAACTACAGAGAGCTCTTATATATTCTCCAACCGGTTTCGGCTTTCCACTTTCCCCACATATTCTCCACATATTGTTAATTCTAAAAATTAGGAAAACAACATTAGCATTATATTAATATATTACTATTATCTAAACTCTGGACTTTATTCAAATTTCACCAGTTTTGTTTTCATTAATGTGCTCTTCTGTTGCAAAATCCAATCTAGGATACCACATTTAGTTGTCATCTCTCCTTTGGTCTATGACAGTTCTCAGTATTCCCTTTCCTTTGACAGTTTTGAGGAGTACAAATCAGGTACCTTGTAAAATGCCCCTAAATTTGAATTTGTATGATATTTTTATCAGATTATACTCTGTTTAGGCTTGGAAAAACTGAACCAATTTGGGAAAAAAATACCACAGTGGTGAAGTGTCTTTCTCATTACACCACATCAGAGGATACAGAATATCCACGTAACATCATTGGTGACGTTAAGTTAATTCATTTGGTTAGGATACTGTTTGCCATGTTTTTCCACTGAAAAGTACTACTTTTTCCTTTTCCTTATCTTTCTTTGCAAGCAAGTCCTACAGTCCAGGTCGCAGTCAAAAGGGGAGAGGGACTAAGTTCTAACTCATGGAGAGGGGAGTATATTATATGGAATTCTATGTGGAGAAACCTCCCCCCATTTATGTACTTATTTAATCATTTATTTATATCACATGAGTATGGACTCATCTATATTTATTTCATACTTTGGCTTGTAATCCAATATTATATTATTTACTTAGTTGTTCAAAATATTCCAACTTGGCCACTGGTAATTCCGTCAAGCTGGTTCATGTGTTCCTTTGACATATCTACATTCCTTTATTTTTGGAGAAATTCCTTACTTCCTGGTAATATATCTGTTTGTTTTGGGGTTTGTTTTGTTTTGTCGTTGTTGCTGCTGCTGTTCTTGTTGGAGAAGGTGGGGAGGATAAATTGTGGTCTTCTAATTTGTTTTCTTGTTTTCTGTCTTAAAGGACTCTAAATTTCCCCCTTTTCTTACCCTTTATTATCCAATTTCTAAGGGGTGCCTTTCCCTTCCTTTTTGGCTTCTTCACCCAGAACTATGCTTTTTAAAGACCATCACCTCGTGTTTTGCATGTTTTTAAGACTCTTCCCTGTAGTCAGTGCTCTCATCTAACAGGACGCTTTTATATTCTTTTTATGCATCAAATAAACTTTGTATTTCACCTGGTTATTTTGGAACAACTTCAGGCTCCCCAATAGCTCTCCACGTCTCTTCTTTAGTTTTTCTTTGGACTGCCCTTACTAGCCTCAAACACTTGCATGAGAAGCCTAAGCATTCACTCACTGGGACCTGGTGCTTTTTCAGTTTGTATTAATATTAACAGGTGCTATATTTGGATGTTTGCCCCCCTTCAAACCTCATGTTGAAATATGATCCCCAATATTGGAGGTGAGGCCTTTTGGGAGGTGTTTGGGTCACAGCAGGAATGGCTTGGTGCTGTCCTCACAGTAATGAGTGTCTTCTCACTGTAGTAACTCTCATGAGAGCCGGTTGTTAAAAAGAGCCTAGCACCTCTTCCCTCTCTCTCTCTCATTTCCTCTCTTGCCATGTGATCTCTGCACTCACAAGCTCTCCTTTGCCTCTGCCATGAGTGAAAACAGACTAAAGCCCTCACCAGAAGCAGATGCTGGTGCCATGCCTCTTGCACAGCCCGCAGAACCATGAGCAAAATAAACCTCTTTTCTTTATAAATTACCCAGCGTCAGGTATTCTTTTATAGCAACACAGAAACAGACTAAGACAACAGGAAATTGGAAATTTAGTATACTTTTCCCTTCGCTTATGCTGAAAGCATGATATTTATGTCATTTTATGTGTTCTTTCAGTTTTTCTATATTGTTCTTTGAAGGATATGGAGATATAGATTTAAGCAGCTGCCGTAAGCTCTCATCTACTCCATGAATGATGCTTGGATCAACTTAAAGAAGTTTCATTTATTCCTACTTTCTTAGAATTTTTCTTTAAAATGGGTATGTATTTTTACCAAAGGCTTTTCCACATTTAGTGAGATGATAAAATGAGATAATCAAATATTATTTCTTCATTAATTCTTTAATGTAGAGTTTACATTAGTGGTTTTAAGTTAGCCCTTCTTCCATGATTATAATAACCCCAGAGCTGATGATGAATATCGATCTTTTAATTCATTGCTAAATTACATTTGTAAACACTTCATTTCAGATCTTTGCATCCATGTTCATAAATGAGACTGCAACACTTATTTTTATGGGTCTGATATACTTGCCCAGTATGGCTATCAGGAAAATTTTAGGCTTCTAAAATAAATTCAGTATCACACCATGTTTTTCTCTGTTCTAGAACATGAGGACTATCTTCCCCGTGAAGTCTTAGAAAACTTTACTCATAAAAATGACTGAATCCAGAAAGGATAATGCACATTTTGTTTTTTCCCATGGATTGAGACTTATTTGGGTTGTCTATTTCTTCTTTATCCAATTTTAGTCATTTATATTTTTCAAAAAAAATACTAATGTTCAAATTTATTGGCAATATTCATAGTATTGTCTTTTTCTAAATTTCTGACATATCTACAATTGTGCCCCCTTTCACATTCTTGTTGTTGTGCTTGTGTCTTTCCTCTTCTAGATAAAACTACCAGTCTGTTATTTTTTAAACTTTTTGTTGTATTTGATCTATTCCCGTGGGTTTGCTTTTGTTTGTATTCCGTTTACCTTTGTATCTTTGTTAGTCTTTCTAGTTTTTTCTAATTTATCTTGTTCTTTTGTTTACTTCTTATATTGACCACCCAGTTCAATTAATTTCCATTTTTCTCATTTGTTAATGTTGCTTCTAGACATTTTCTTCTGTGCATCACTTTGGTCATATCCCAAAGCACAGATTTTGATATGTGATGTTCAGTGCTGTTCATTTTTAAATACTTGGTCATTTTTGTTTTTATAATTTTATAAGCCAAAAATTATTTAAAAGACTGTCTTACAAAGATTTTGGGGGGTAAGAACTAACTTTTGTTGAGAATTTCTATTGGAATGAGTTATAGACAGTAAATATGGCTTGTGTGATTTTCTTTTTTATGTTGGTTGAGATTTTCTTTGTGGCCTAACCCATGGTCTGTTTGAAGATGTTTCACACAAATGTGAGTGTGTGTGTGTGTTTGTGTGTGTGCGCGCTCCTCAATTTATGATGGGGTTTCATCCCGATAAGCCCACTGTAAGTTGAAAATACCATAAGTTGAAAATGCGTCTAATATCCTGATAAACCATGTAAGTCCTGATGCTCCTCAACTTCCAATAGGCTTACATCTCAATAAACCCATTGCAAAGTTGAAAAATCTTTAGGTCAAACCATCGTCAAGTCAGGGATTTCCTGAATACACACACACATATGTACGCTGTCACCGAGACTATCTCCTCTTCTTTCTATACACACAGCTAGATAACATTGTCCAGCCTCCCCTCCAGACAGGTATGGCCAAACAACGAAGGAAAAATAAGTTGTGTCTGTTTGTCCATTTTGTGGTACTATCATAGAATGCCTGAGACTGGATTATTTATAGAGAACAGATTTATTTCTTACAGTTCTGGAGTCTGGGAAGTCCAACATCAAGGAGACCACACCTGGTGAGGATCTTTGTGTTGCATCACAGCCCAGGGCAGAGGGTGGAAGTGCAGAGAGGGCAAGAGAGCAAGACAGAAGGGATCAAACTCATCCTTTTCATCATGAACACATTCCCATGATAACAGCATTCATTCATTCTTTCATTCTTGAGGGCAGAGACCTCGTGGCCTAATCACCTCTCATTAGGCCGCTCCTCCCAAAACTATTGCTCTGGGGATTCACTTTCCAACATATTATTTTTGGAGACACATTAAAACTACAGCAGTGTCCACTTCAGGCCTTGACTATAAGAATCTTTCACTTTTGATCCACCAGGCTCTTTTCTCTTATGGCTTGAACTGATGAACACAACAAGCTTGGTAAGCCAAATGTTGAAAGGGACAAAGTCACAAGGCAGAAAAAGTAAAGGTTTGTGAAATATCTCTTGGAGAAAAGCCACCAGTTTGTCACAAACACCCATTGTGAATTTTATATAAGAAAGAAAAGTTTCTATTGTGTGAAACCACCAAGAGTTTGAGGTTTATTTGTTATAACAGTGAATGTTATCTATCTAATACATTGACTAAAAAGGCCGTTCTATTATTTCTGAGGACTGAGGTTGGTATTGACCAGAGCAATGGTGGGGAACCTTTTCATGTTGGAAGGCCACATTAATTTAGCTGTAATCAAAAAAGGCCACATTCAAGAAACTTCAATTAGATATACTTAAAAATGTACATTTTATAAAAATCTAACTACTATGTACTTATTTTCAAAAAATTAAAACTATTTGTTAATTTTAAAATTAACTAACCTTTTAATGATTTTGTTATGTCTGCTTTTTGTTGGAAAGCACTTGACTATTTGGTTGCAGCATGGAGGTCTGCAGTTTCAGGTGATCCTCTAGATGGGTATCAGTCATTTGTGACCTTAAGGGCATCTTGATTTGGGTTAGGTAGGAGAATGTAGATTCACAGCAATAAGTGGTTGAAAAACAAGAACGCATTTTTCAGACATGTTGCTGAAAGCGTGGGTATTCTACCACATTTTTCCATATGTCAATTGGATCTTTCTTAGCATCAAACTGACTTTAAAATGTCATCTACTGAGAGCTCAATTCCATCTGTAGTTCTTTAGGTGTCTTGGTGACAATAAGCTAGGTGAGGCTGAAAAGCTAATTTGAGTGTGATGTCATGATTCTCAAAGTCAGTGAACCTTTCATTATATTCTCTAATTAACAGGTCTATAACAGATGCGTATTCTTCAAATGATTCACATATATCATCCTGCTCATCAATGACCTTTGCTAACTGGGAAAATGTTCATCCAAAATTTCCTTTTGAAGAAGCGTTTTGAAAAAAGATAGCTATTTTCAAAATGCTTGGGTCTTTTGCCACATTTTATATATAGACTTAGTTTTACCTTACAAAGAAATATTCAAGTCATTTTGATGCGACATGATATCACACAGAAATGCTTTCAATAATTCACATTGCTGATTCTGTTCTTCACAAAATTTATCTGTCCTTACAGAGATAAAACGTTAACTAACACCTGTGCCTGCAATAGCCACTGCACTTTAGAATGATACAACAAATCCATACTGAATACTTCATCACTCAACTTTAGCAGGTTAGGAAACTGATGATGCCATGTTGCATTTGCAGGAACATAGTTGACGATACTTATAACTCATTGCAAAGTGTCACTTAAAATAGTAGCTTTAGCACAGAGATTTTGCTAATACAAAATACAATGAAAAGAAATGACAATATCTGGATCTGTTAACACTTTGTGTAATAAACCCTTTATGTTTTCCTGTCATGGAAGGTACAGTGGCTGTACAGTCACTAAAATTTACCAAATTGAGTCCAACTTCATTATATTTATCTTGAAAGTTGTCAAAGATATCTTTTGCCCATGTTCTGTTCACAAGAGTGCCCAAAGCGAGTAACTCTTTGTAGCAAAGAAAATCTTCTGTTATGACCCAAATGAAGTATAAAATTTGCACCACGTCAGTAGTTGATTCATCCAAAGCTACTGAATAATATATATATTCCTTTTGAAGTATTAAATGCAGTTGTTAAGTTGAAGGCTAATCCGTGCTGCCAATCACTTGTGGTTCTCCTTGAAAGAGGCAGTTGTTTGTACTTTGAAACACCATTGAGGTCTAAGCATCCTACAACTTCAATAATGCATTCTTTCACGGTTTCTGTATCACTGAATGGTTTCCCTTTTTTCCCAAGTATATAAGTTACTTTATAAGTTGCTTCAGTGGCATTATTTCCCGGTCTTATTGCTGCTTGAAATAATTGTCTTTGCTTTTGCTTTTCATCTTTTAATTTCTGCAATACAACCTTTCATGCCTCTCCCTCTAATTTAAAATATTTGTGGTCCTTATGAGTGTTATAATGCTAACAAGCATTGAGTTTCTTTAAAGTTGATATTGCAGTATGACAAAGCAAGCAAATCATTTTATCTTTAGCAGAAACAAGATAATACTGTAATTCCCAATCCTCATTAAAATTTTTTTCTTTCTTTGTTATTCTCTTGGTCTTCTTTGACATGAAGGGCTGTTAAGCAGACAGAATTTACTGTTGAGCTATACAACTATTCACAAATTCCATTTCAAACAGAAACATAGTGTGTTGTTGTGAAAAGCTGATAAGGGACTGGCAACTCCCATAAACTCTTACCACCCAGCCTCATGCAGTAGTGGCACTAGTCAGTCAGGGGAAGTTAGAACCAGAGCACAGTAGCCATCAGTTTAGTCCTTATGGTTTACTAATGTTCTAATTGTTCCTGTCAAGCCAGGAGGATTATTTTGTTGAAACTTATTTTATTCTTTGTATTTTAAATAAGTTCATCTTAAAAATAAAATAAAAATATAAAAGACAAAAAAATGTATTAAGAAAAATAAAGGGATTTGTTCTGTAAAATTTGGATTCAGTCAAAAGGCCACACATAAGGACCTAGAAGGGTACCTGTGGCTCTAAGGCTACAGGTTCCCCAACCCTGGGCTAGAGCATGCCAACTTGATCCATTCTCTCAATTTATTCCCCCTAAGAGTCTTTATTTTTTACAGCCTGTTAGTTTCCTACTTGGTATTTTTCATAATTTGTACTGTTGGATGTCAATCTCTCCTATTAGATCATGCCTAACATGATTCTCAGCAATTCAACTCCTAAAGGCAAAGAATATTCCATCTTGTACATCAATCTATATTCTATATTCAGTGCAGTGCCTCATACCTAATATGCTTAACATTTCCTGAATGGATGAGTGAAGGGATAATGACTGCTAAACAAACCCTGTGGGGAATATATCCATGTTACTCCTCTGGTGGTGCCTAGGAAAACGAATTTATACATTTTCGTTTAAGCGTATGCTAGAAGGATCAACTGTTAGAAATTAGGGAATGTCTATAGTGGGAGAAGAAAGAATTCCAAGCAGATTGTTAAAATGATCATTTAAATGCAAAGTGAATCTTCACCACCTTGAATATTTGCCTTTGTCACATTTCTTTCCACAGAGAAGGCTGGAGACACAGACAAGGGAGCCATCCTTTCTAAACCTTAATTTTCGAAAGGAGAATAGAGACTAAGTACCAGAGAACTACTTTCAAACAAACCACCTACTCCCAAAAAACAAGTGAAGTAGCACTGGCCTTTAACTACTTAATCAACCAATCCACAGATACCAAGGACCTCTGCTGATCCTACCCTTATCTCTCTTCTACTTTAATGACTACTATACTGCACACAAAAAATATATTTCACTCTATTTCTCTGTCTTCATGCTTTGCTTCTGCTTTTTCCTCAACCTAGAATTCCCCTCTATTCTACTTTTGTTTTCCGATTTCCTTGCTGTCCTTCAAAGTCAAGGACAGATGTTTCTTCCTGCAGAGTTCCTTCTCCAATCTTCCAACTGGAAATGAATCTCTCTCCTCTGCTTTCTGACATCAGTTACTGTATTATTTAGTTCATATGTGGGAAGGGCTATGAGAAGAGATTAATATACAGTAAGTAGCAGTATAGACAATTTTAAAATAGGAGTCCTGTGCTATATAGTTCAAGGACTCAAAAAAATATATTGAAAGTTTACACCTGAATTTGTACCCTTAAAACTATCATGGTTGCAAACCCAGTATATAAAAAATGAAAATTACAGCCTCACCAAAGGGAGTCCCCAAAATGGTAGAATAGGAAGTCCCCAGCTAATATCGCCTCGCAGAAACAATGATTTGGCAGCCATCATGGACAAAAGTACCTTTGTGGGAGCTCTGGGATCCAGAGAGGATGTGGCAAAACCCTGATGGAGCCCGAGACCAGCCAGGGCCACTTTAAAAGGCAGGAACATCCAGGTGGCAAGCTTGCAAAGTACAGTCTCAGCTATAGACCAGAAGCAGCCTTATCATCTTGTGGACTCTGCTCCTGCCTCACTTGGCCATGGTTCTACCATAAATCCCATCTACCAATGAAACCAGGAGGAGCCATGCCCATCTGTGTCCCCAAAAAAGGCCCGCTGACCTCAGACCCAACTGCAAGCCTTCAAGCATCCCTGTATCCTAGCCCTAGCCCTGTTCTACCACAGTTCCAAATGAAGTCCTGCCCACCCTGAAACCCACCCAAGAACCCATCAGGAGCCTGCCCAAGAATCCAGTAGGAGCCACATCTGCCCAAGTCCCTAGTAACAAGCATGCCATCTGTGGACCCAGAAGTGGCCTATTAACCTGGCTCCAGCCCTTTTCAACTGAAGTTCCAGAGGCAATTTCAATGGCCCAGGATCAAACAAGAATCACGCCTACCTGTGTCCCTAGTAATGAGTCTGCCAACCACAGACCCCACTGCAGACCTGACAGCAGCCACATAATTGGCTCTAGATCCACTTGACTGTGATCCCCTCAGAAAGAGAGCCCAGACTTGTCCAAAGAGATGGAAATGATGGAGTCCCAGACATTACTGCTGATTCTTCTGGTGGTAAAGATAGAGAACAGTCTTGCTCGATTCAAAGAAAAGGCAGAAAAGAATTTATCAATAACGTGCGAAGAGAAGGAGAAGCTACAGAAAACAGCCCACGAGCTGAAGCACGGACGTCTCCTCTGTCAGAGGAAGCAGGAGCTGGCAGATGTCCTCACGCCCAGATCAAGATGCTTAGCCTTTGTGAGGTAGTGGCCAAAGTCTTTAAGGAGCAATATAAGATGTTTTCCATGGCTCTGGACACACTGGCACCAGCTGCCTATGAGAGGAAGGAGACGGGCAGCAGTTCTCAGACGCCCTGCAGGATGAATTGAAGACCACTCACAATCTCCTGGGAGGACTTGGCATTGGCAATTCAGAAGAAAATGTGCAGGTGCTGGACTTACTGAGCGAACTCAAGGACATGACCAGGAAAAAGGATCTTGAGCTTCAAAGGAGTTTTGCCCAGGTGCTGGAACCCTCTGCTGAGGCAACTAAAGAGGCCGCCTTAATAAACCAGGAAGTCTGGGAAGAGGCTCAGGTCATGGCGACACCCAGCCAGTGGTATTCCAGTCCAGATTGCGTCTGTGAGGAGTCCCAGGGAGCTCCCCAGAGCATGCCCCCGTCTGAGGACAAGAGCATGCCCCCATCTGAGGACAAGAGCCACATGCCTGTGAATCCACACTCAGGCTACGTTCATGAACCCAAGCAAAGACCTTCCTTCAAGTGGCTGGGAAGAAAGTCTGTATCTCTAGTTCCAGAAGGGATTTGCAGTGACTCACAGGTGAAATTCAGGACACTTGAGCACTTTAGACACTGCCTTAGCAGTATAGCTATTTGTGTATGATAATCTTGTTTGATACTTAAAATAAACCTGTTTTGCAGTCAAAAGAAAAGAAAAAGAAATCAAATAACCCGATTTAAAAATTGGCAAAGGACTGAATAGGCATTTCTCAAAAGAAGGCATACAAATGGCCAATAGGTAAATTAAAAAATACTCAACATCACTAATCATTAGGGAAATGAAAATCAAAACCATGGTGTGATATCACCTCACATCTGTCAGATTGGCTATTAGCAAAAAAGATGAAAGACAACAAGTCTTGGTGAGGATATGGAGGAAAGGGAACCCCACTGACTGTTGGTGGCATTGTGAATTGGTCCAATCATTTTGGAAAACAGTATGATGTTCCTCAAAAAATTGAAAATAGAATTACCATACAATCCAGCAATCCCACTTCCAAGTACATATCCAAAGGAATTGAAATCAGTACATCAACGAGATGTCTGCACTCTCATGTTCACTGCAGCATATTCAAAATAGCCAAGACATGTTCATAGAAACAACCTAAATTTCTGTGGCCAGATGAATGGATGAAGAATTGTAACAAACAATTCTGAATACATGTCTCAAGAAAAATCTTGAAATCTTGGTCCAGGATAGGGAAAGATAACAAATGGCTAATGATCAAAGAAGAGGGCATGTGGAAAGGGGGCTGGTCATGCCTTTAAAAAGCAATTGCAAGCCTGGGGTAGAGTGATAAGCAGATAGTACAACAGTTGAAAGAAGGGCTACAATAAAAGCAGAGAGCTATGTAAGGAAAGAGTGAGAGATGGAAGTTATCAGCTACACTGCAGAGGAGTGCAATATTCTTTGCAAATAAGCCCAGACACAGGGCGCTGAGTGCAGTGACTGTCAACTTCCTGCATAACTGAGTTGTAGGTGGAGCCCCTACCAGGTGGATCCTTTAGACTCACTTGAATCAAATGTGAACATTGCATTCCTGAGACACTTCACTACCTCTTTCATACACTGTCCTCTAAGACCAAAGCTGAGCGGTTTTAGCTGACAATTTGGGCAAAACTGGTCTAATTTGAATCAGGGTAGGAAAACTTTCTCATTTGGAGTTATTTGTGTATATTTTTTTTTCTTTCTTTGAGAAAATGCCTTTTGCATCACTATCACAACACCTGCGACACACTGGTGCATAGCGGGACTCAGTGTTGCTCCATGATTCTTCAGATATTTCCAACATTACTTCCACAATCACTTTAGCAACTTTTTAAGAATTTGGGTAAATCACTTAGATTATAGAGATGATAAATTTTAACACTGAAAGTAGCAGGGGGCATGTTCAATACTGACAAAATATTTTGTCATTATTGCCAACTATGACTGATTTGCCTGATGGAGCAATGCTTTGAGAAGGACTCTAAGGTCATTTCCTGTAGCAAGAATGCTAGAATGTATTAGTGATGCCTGCTGGTGAAAATAGTAGTTTGCATGCTCCATATTTGCTGTCCCTTATCTAAGATAATGCCTCTTCACCACAAGATCAGAAGAATGGGCTCCACTTGTACTTGCCACCAAATTAGTACTAACTGATCAACACTAGGGTGATCACATGGCAGAAATACTCTCCCTGAGTTAGGGGGATTGGGGGGGTAAACCTGCAACTAAAGGATACAGGGAGCACTAAAGGGAGGAAAGGGCATGCTTTTAACCCTTGCTTGGGTGAGGCAAAGACATAAAGTGTAACCATAATGTTTGTACCCTCATAATACCCTGAAATAAAAAGAAGAAAAAAAAAAAGATAATGCCTCCTTTTACAGATACAGGAACTGAGTTTTAGAGAATAAGTAATTTTCTCAAAGACCAATAGCTATTTAATGTCAAAGCCAAAACAACTAGATCTGCTATATCAGTGATCATTTCATCACAAAATACTGAGTTCTTTGGTTTTCTTTTTTTTTTAATATACTTTTCAATTTTCCTATAATACTAATCCCATTTTTTGGACTTCAAAAAAAAAAAAGGCAGCTGAAGAGACAGTAATAGTAAACCCTTCAAAATCTGACTTAAAAATCCCTAAAAACAAAGTTACTGTTTCTAAATCTATTATAAAAAAATGTTAACCTAAAATGTGGTGATAATTGCTCTTTCCCAAAACCAGTACATATTACATACCTGTGGCTGTATAACTAATCAACTCAAAACGTAGTGGATTGAAACAATAATAATCATTTATTAACATGTTTCTATGGGCCAGAAATTTGGGAGTGGCTTGGCTGGGCAGTTCCACTGAGTCTTCCATGAAGTTGAAAGAAAATGGTGTTGAAAGTGGGATCATCTAAACAAGTGGTCCCCAAATATTTTGGCATCAAGTACTGGTTTCATGGAAGATAATTTTTCCACAGACAGGAGGAGCTCAGGATTTTGAGACCAGCCTGAACAAGAGTGAGACCCCCATCTCTACTAAAAACAGAAAAAATTAGCCGGGCGTGGTGGCATGTGCCTGCAATCCCAGCTACTCGGTAGGCTGAGGCAGGAGGATCACTTGAGCCAGGAGTTTGAGGTTGCTGTGAGCTATGATGATGCCACGACAGTCTAGCCCAGGCAATAGAGTGAGACTCTGTCTCAAAAAAAAAAAAAAAATTTTGTTTCCCACAGACAGGGAGTGCGGGGGAGGTGGTTTCAGGATGATTCAAGCACATTACATTTATTGTGCACTTTATTTTTATTATTATTACATTGTAATATATAATGAAATAATTATGCAATTCACCATAATGCAGAATCAGTGGGAGCCCTGAACTTGTTTTCCTGCAACTAGACGGCCCCATCTGGGAGTGATGGGAGACGGTGACTGATCTGACAGGAGGCAGAGCTCAAGCGGTGATGCCAGTGATGAGGAGCGGCTATAAATACAGGTGAAGTTTCATTTGCTCACCCACCAGTCACCCCCTGCCGTGCGGCTCAGTTCCTAGCAGGTCACAGACTAGTACCAGTCAGTGGCCCAGAGGGGGACCACCGATTTAAACAGAAAAGACTTGATTAACTGGGGGAGGAAAGAGTGGAACTCCTCAGGCACCCTCCCTCTGTCTCTGTGGCCTCTCCCTGTGATACTTCCAGCCTGATAGCTTCAAGGTAGCCCCATTTCTTACATGTCAGATCAGGGTTCCCAAGGGGAATGTCTTAAGAGTGCCTGATGGAAGTTGTGCCACCTTTAATGATCCAGCCTCAGGATAGTGTCACTTCTGCCATTCTCTGTTGCTCAAGGTAGTTACAAAGTCCACCCAGAACTCAATTCTCATTGAAGGAGTATCAATGTCACATTGTAAGAAGACAACTTGGGATGTGATATATAATACAATCTGCCACACAGGATTAATAAGAGTCCAACAATAACATTTCGGGGAAGAGTTTAAGAGTAACCATATGATAATGTTATGGGAATCAGACTAAGACTATTAATTATCCCAGATTAGGGTTGCTAAATAAAATAAATGCAGTGTACTCAGTTAAAGTTGAATCAGATAAACAATTAATAATTTTTAGTATAACTATGTCTCCTGCAATATTTGCAAAATACTTATCCCCCCAAAATTATTGTTTATTTGAAATTCATATTTAGCTAGATATCCTGAATTTTTATTTGCTTAATCTGTCACCTTGTCCCATGTTGACTCAGATACCCAAGGAATCATATTTCTATCTGGTGTTCAGGTTGGGAATAAGACAATCTTACTGCTAGTATTATCATTGCTTTTCAAGTTTGCCTGGATACGGTGACCAAAATAGCCTTATTTAAAGCTGGTTCCATCACTGGAGTGGAACATGAACTTCCATGTTTCAAGACTAGTGAGAATTTGGTATCATTGTCTTTTTAGCTCTCTGGTTTCCCAGAGTTTTCTCTCAATTTTTCAGCTGTGCATAAGCTGATCTCCTGGCACTGGTTTTGTTTCCTGACAGGCAACATTAATTCATTTTCACATTCACACTAAAATCACTTCCCTCTCTGTCTAACAACAACAATAATGGTGAAAGCCCATTTGGAAAACAGCTTGATGGAACAGCTGCTTCAAACTCATTATAGTCTAACACTGTCTCTAATGTGGGGGCAGGGATGCCCACAACCACAAGCACATTGCAATTCAGGTATCAAGTAAACACTACATTCTTCTGGTTTAGTTTTCTACTCATGTAATTAATATATAAACTACTCAATTTTTATATAATCTTAAAGGACTTATTAAAATTTTCACCACTAATTTCCAAGCCTATCCAACCAGGATGTCTTGCAAAGGCTCTCCCATTATTCCATAAGTTCCAAAGGTGCCTCACATTCCCAATGTCAAAGACTGGCTTAAATCTTCCCTTGTATGTGGCATTATTAGCTTTTGTGCAGTCCATTCTGGGTCCCAAATTAAGAACTGAAACTTAAGATACTCACTAACAAATTAGGAACATATTTGCATCATGTTCTTCCTCTGCTACAAATACTAGCTGTGATGCCTCACCTGAATTCAAGTCACCATGGGAACTATCAGAGTAATACTATTCCATGTAGGAAATGGCCTTAGTAGCCAGATAATATTAGGCCCCTCCATTTATTAATAATTCATGTGTAGATTCAGCTTTTCTCTTTCGCTGCTACAAAGTATGTAGTGGACATACTTTGGTGCCAACCCAATATGCATTGCCTTCTCTTTCCTTAATAACAGAACCTCAATTTTATATATAACTACTGACCCTCTCCCACAATGTGCCTCAGGGGTCAGGTGCAAGGCTCAGAGACACATCACTGAGATCAACCATAATGTATCTTGATGCACACCAAACCCAACTCCTGAATAGTCTAAGTCAATCAAAGAATGCTATTTCCCTGACCACAGTTATTGGTCCAGGGGTAGGCAGGAGGGCATGGAAAGACAAGTAGGTAGCCCCAGTTACACTGAAGGCCACCCAAAGGTAATGTCAGAACTAGTCTTGAAATTAAGCCAACAAGAAACCCAGCAAAATGGTAAGACGGAAAGAACTTGAGTTCAGTACAGTGATGCCATCTGCTTTGAACCACACCCAAAGCAAAAATAGAAGATAAATTTCTCTATGAATTAATCATTTTGAGTCAGAATTTTCTTATTCTAGCAGTCAAAAATGTCGTCATCAACACTAAGTATAGAATAAGGGATCCAGTCCAAAGGAAAAACAATGTGTTTAATCTTTTCCCCAACACCAGACCCTGATTCTTTTTTCAACGGGTACTTGATCCACTGCAGCCTGGAACACAGTAGTAGAGTTGCAGTTCAGTTTACTGTGGCACAGGAAATCCCGAGGCAAAAGCAGCAGACAGTAGATCAATAACATCCCATCATGTCATGTGATCCAACAGTGTCAGCCGTAAATTGTCTCTCTGTGCTTACGTTTACCTGTATTATAAACATCTACCTGGCATCACTGTGTTTTCAGGATTCTGCCATCGCAAGTGTCAGAGACCCTAAGCAAAAACACAGAATTTATTGGCTAACATCACTGAGAAATACAAAGATTAAATCTAACTTCAGTTACAGCTAAATTCAAAGGTTCTAATGATGTTGTCAGGATTCTGTCCCTCTTTCTATTTCTCTTCATTCTCTTTTGCATTTGGTCGCATTATCTCATTATCAGTCAAGCCTTACCCCCAGCAAATCAATGGCCCCCACCAGATCCAATTTTAAATATTTATTAGTGTCAGATGTAAAGACCACTCTTTCTTCATTAGCATCTATATAAATCCCTAAAAAGGAATTTGATCAGTTCCTTTATCATGTTTTTACTCTAAGTAACAGCGGTGCTATGGATTGAATTGTGTTCCCCTAAAACTCATATGTTAAAGCCCTAATCCTCAATGTGAATATATTTGGAGACAGGACCTGTGAGATGATAAAGGTTAAATGAGGTCATAAGGATGGGTTCCTGATCCCATGGGACTAGTGTCCTTACAAGAAGAGGAAGAGACACCAGGGCACTCTTCAAGTGCACACACCAAAGAAAGGCTATGTGAGCACACAGAGAGATGACAGCCATTGCAAGCCAGAAGAGGTTTCAGAATGAAACCTACCTTGCCAGCACCTTGATTTTGGGCTTCTCAGTCTGCAGAAGTATGAGAAATAAAGTTCTGTTGTTTAAGCCACCCAGTCTAAAGCCATGTTATTATGGCAGCCTCAGCTAATACAAGTGGTAAGAAAAGGAAAAAGTTTTAAAAAAAAGTTAATTTTAAATGAGTTGATATGTCATATAGACTTTTTTCCTTAAAATATAGAAAAACTAAATTCACCAAATAGCTTGGAGTCTATGTGACTAAGTTAAGGCCAATGAAGTGAAAAGTGATTGGATTTGCCCTAAAAATCATCCCCCAAAATCCTTTAGGTCTCTCTTCCCTTCCCTAGAAACTCCGGAAGTCACCTGCTCTGGATGGTACAGCTATAAGATGGAAGCAAGCTGGGCCCCTGGCTTCCTGCTTAAAGAAGAGCTTCCCATTCCATGTCAGATTGGGACGTGAGCAAAAAACACCTTTATTTTAAGCAACTGAGATTCCAGTATTTATTTATCACAGTACAGCCAAGCCTAACCTAAATAATACATTAAGATGTATTATCGTAACTAGACAATGGTAATGTGTAAGTGGAGACATTAAAGAATTCTGAAGTCCTTTCTTTGTTCAGACTAACGGTGGCTATTTTGATTAACTAACATGTTAAAAACTAATAGAATGTGAATATATTAATAATTTTAAATAAGATGGAAAAGAAAAAAAGAAAACTCAAATACACATAAGATTTAAGGTAAAATATACTTCTATTTGTGATTTGCTTTAAAATCCTCAGCAAAAAGAGAGAGAGAAGGGTTAAATAAAGTACATGTGGCAAAACATGATAATATAGGGGCTTATTATACTAATTTGTCATTTTTATATATGTTTGAAATTTTTTAAATAAAAAGAAAAAAAAAATCCAGACAGCCAGAAAAAGGTAGAATGGGAAAAACAACCGCAACAAATAAATAGCAAAAAAATCAAACAACAGAAAATAAATCCAATTAGATCAATAATCCAAATAAGTATAAATATACCAATCACATTAACTGAGAGATTTCTGATTGGAAAAAAACAAAATGAAATAAAATGTAGCCATATGCTATTTACAAGGGAGATAACTATAATAAAATAAAATGATATGGTAATATTGAGAGTAAAAAGATAGGAAAAGAAACTAGCAAAAGCTAACTAAAAGAAAGGTGGCATTGATATGTGATGAAATTGATTTTAAAGCTAAAAGTGTTATAATTTACCAGACAGTTGATTGCCTACCCAATATCCATTTTGCCTTTCTTCTTTCATAAAAGAGCTCTATTTTTATTCAGTTGCCCATCCACCATGGGACTTAGGGGAAGGCTACTTTACCCCCAACTCGGGCATAAACACTGACAATCACTGACATCTTTGCTTGCCAGCAATTCCCTGAAAATGAACACACCACCCCTTTCAGGCCGATGGGAAGTAAAGGGAGGCTGCCCGAGGCCCTGTGTGAAAAATTCTCTCAAGCTTGCAAGGTTATGTAGAGAGAGATTGATGATATGGATATAGATGTAGATAAGTATTATAGATAAATATTTTTATATTAATATAAAACATATTCTCCTGGTAGTTATTAAGTGTGTTACTTTGCATATTTCATTTAAACTTTATTATTCCATTAACTTTAGACAGTAGTAACCCCTTTCCCTACCTTTCCTCACCCACAGCGCACCCCAACCTCTGCTATCTGCAGTTGTACTTTCGTTATCACCAAACCTTAACTGTTACATTTTTAAACTGCAATTAAAAAAAACAAGTTTTTCTACTTTTCTCGTAGATATACTCTAAAAGTTAGCTTCCAAAAAGTAGGAAGCTGCCTCTACGGATAGAGGAACAAGTGAGATGAGGACATAAGAAGGAAAAACCCTGGAATTACCGGGTCTGGATTCCAAAACCACCTCTGTCTCTAACTAACAATGTGGTCTTGGAGAAGTCACTTCTGTGGCCCCCTTTTGAATCTGTAAAATGAAGGACTTGGCCTCAGCTGCTTGTCTGGAATCTCTCAGCAGCAGAAGGAAAATGAAAATATAGAGTAGAACTATTTGATTCAAGTGCCAAAAAGGAAAACACACCCACAGCTTAGAAAACTATTTTGAGCTAAAGTAAGGAGTATGTCAACAGTGACCTTTATTCATACCACTGGAGTTCAATGTGTTTCTGCTCTAGTGATATGCAGAGATGGCATATTTATTCAATTCTTTCCGTTAGAAAAATTAAAATGCAAATTTATGTAAATTATGCACATTATAAATGAGAAAAAGAAAGAAAAATAAAACCCTGATTACTGGTTGGCTGGAGGGACATTACCAGAATCCTGAAACAAAACCCAAAAATCCATGCTTGGAGAACCGCAGCCAAGATAAATCCCCACTCTCGCCCCTGCATTTCTAAAGTCGCCACCTGGATTCCCTACCATCAGTGAGTGCTCGAAGCTCCGGGCTGCATTAACATTACAAGTGTGTAGGAGGTACAGAATCCCAATCCACAAAACTCAGGAATGACAAAACTCAACTTTATTTTCCATATGTGACCTTACTTTCTACCTCAAACTTCCCATTCCATCTTTTGGTAGAAACTTAAATCAGACAGTTCTGGGCAACTCAATCAAATCAGGGTTTTATTCTCTTAACTGGTATCCCAAGGGTTACAGCTAAGTTCTAAGGATAAGGAAGGGACATAAAACCGTAATACTTAGCATCAGAAGATGGAAAATGGCCTTCAGTTGTGGTCTTATCCTTCTACACTGACATCCACTGTAGCACCCTGGTTCCCTCCAGTCACTTTTCCCCACTGACATCTGCAGAGTCAGGCACATCCCATCTGGTCCCTGGTTAGCCACGATCATAAACAAAGAAACGGTCCCTCAACATCCAAAACTGAGTTAAGTGCATGGTGATTGAAGAGAACCATGGTTCCACATGCCTGCCATGAAAAAAATAATGTAAAAGGTCAGAACTTCACTCCACCCCATATGTTCAAAAATAGCCCAGTTAGACCTACAGAGCTTTCACCATTCAGCAAAGCACTTTCTTCCAAGGCAGCTACATCAGTTCTGGGGCCCAGGATAGCAGGCAAGTCAGTAGGCAAGAGCAGGGCAGCTTATACTTTGACATTATTTGGCCCAGGTCCCAGTTCCTTGGAATTTCTGACTCATTGAAATGAGAAGACTTAAAGTATAGTCTATCCCAGAGAAGGGGACAGCCCCAGTGCTTTGCAGAAAACAGTGGCACAGAAGGAGGCGTGTGCTGTCCTCTCACCAAATAGGCATAAGGAGTGAGCGAGTGAGCGGTCTCACAGGCTGGAAGCAGAACGGTGGTGAAGGGAACACCGTCAAAGGACAGATGTCAGCTGAGCTTCAGCTACTCGGAAAGCAGCTCTGGGTGCGGAAGCAGCGTGAAAATGCTGTGAACAGAAGTCATGGGGCACCCGGAGTAGAAAAATGAGGGGCTGCTAGCAGGAAAGGTAGGAAACTATACCATCTTGGATATGCACAGCCCAGAAATTAAGCCCAAATTAAGCCCAGATTACAGCCAGAGCAGCGGGTGCCCCCAGACCACCTTCAAGGAGCAAGAAAGAATAAATCAATCAAATAACCACATCTGGTCCTGGATAGGGACACTCCTGGTACAGATTTAAAAAAAAAAAAAGACAGTGGAAGCTAGAGGTGCTTCAGAAAGGAGATATGGGTAGAAATAAAGAATATATTCCGCAGTAAGGAGAAAGAAAACCAAGAAAAACAGAAAGTGACTGGGGTGAGCAAGGGGTATAGAACAAAAGACAGAAGACACCCACTGCAGAGAGAAGGATGCATGCAGGAACCGCTTCAGAGAAATGACCATATCTGAAAGATACCAAGGCAGAAAGAATGGGGGGGGCGGAACAGCAGACGAACCAAGAAAAGGAAAAAACCTAAAAAGTAAGCTCAGTATGTTTGATACAAAAGACTTCAGAGACAGAGTCCTAGGAAATAGTGTAGAACCAGGGGGAGAAACTGAAAGGAAGGAAAAGAAAAGAATCCCAGGTGAAATAAACAGAGACATGTCCCAAAAGTCATAACTGGAAAAACAAAAAAATTGGCATGTGCTGATGAATCTGAAAACTTGGGGAAGTGGAGAGACTTATCAATGTGTAGCATTTCAATATTTATAATAAGTCTGTGCAGATCAAATCAGATCATGGAGGTAAACAGGAATGTGTAGATATAGTTACTCAATCACAAATTATTGTTTTATGATTGTATTGTCCACAATAATATGAATAGAACAGATCTATTATCCAGAAGCTACCAAAAATTAATGACAGCAAAGGAACTTAAGAGTAGCTTTTCTTGTGCTTCCAGCACTAGCACTAAAGTGAAGCCACTGAGTTAGGGCTGGACATGAACTTGTCTAGGAAGTTAGTAATTGAATGGCCAAAGGAAGGGAGGGTCCACCTATGGACGAGCAGCTGAAATTCAGCTCTCCTCCCCAAGGAGTAGCTGCTCAATGCAAAGATAACTCATGTTCTCCACACCTCTTCTTTTCCAAGACTTCACCCAGTCTTCCAGACACCTGTGGTAGCAAGTGCCAGATATTATTGGTTGTCTTCCCAAAATCTGTTCTCTCCTTTTTCCTTTAGTTAATATCTCCCCCAGATTTTAGCTTGGCTTATGGTTGACCAGCTCACGTACATTTCTCAGCCTTCCTTGCAGCTGTATGTGCCATATGACTAAGTTCTGGCCAATAGGATGAGAGAGAAAGTGATAATTGCAAACTATAGGTTCTCCCTTTCACATTACTCCCCTTCCCAATGGCTAGAATGTGGCTGTGATGGCAGGACCCACAGCATCCATTTTAAACACAAGATGGGAAAAATGCATTGAGGATGGCAGAGCAATGAGATGGGGGAAACTGGGCCCCTAATATTGTGAACCTACCATATCAGTCCTGCGCTGCTTGTATTCAGACTATTACATGAGAAAAAAGTAAACTTTTATCTCTTTAAGCCACTGTTATGTGGGTCTTTGTTAATAGCAATACCAAGATCATAACTAAAATAAACAGTATCTCTTGTGTAAAAGATGAATTTTTCAATCCACACACTCAAATGTGCAAGAAATGTGAAATAATTTTTCATTATGTAAACTTCATCTCTATTTCAAGCTCCCACACAATTTAGTGGTAAAAATAAAAAAAAAATGATCATCTCAGTCAAGTCAGAGTTTTGTACATTAATCAGGAGTTTATAATCAGGACTTTCTTCACTAATTCAGGGTTTTCTCCTTCCCCTGGTCTCCAGCAAGTTTATACAACGTTCAGGCATGAGGAGAAATCGTGAACCCAGTCATCGTAAAGCTATGTGGGCACCTCCCGAGTTGTAAGTTGTTTAGGTGTCTAGATTCCTCTAGTCCTCACCGCAGGACATCTGTTGACAGTTCCACTCCTCCTAACCATAAGCCCCCTCCAGGTGCACTGGCTTTTTCTCAGCTATGTCCACATCACTGGCAGCCACACAGGAAAACGACGTCTTTACTGTTCCCCGCATCCCATCCACGGTGACTTACCCAGACTTGCGCCTCAGGTCCCTCTGCCTAGGCACCCCCATGTAGCTGTCCAATTCCTGTCTTCCTATGTCCTAATAATAGAGGAAGGTTTGTACCCTTCCAGAGCAATGGAAAAAGAGGTAGAGCATAGTCCCCTCCATTCCTGAATCCACAAACTTCTCTAGTGATTTTTTTATCACATCCTCCACCCACATTTAACATTTCAAATTAAAAAGCCAAGAATTTGGTAACTGCTGTGACAATCTACTTGAGAGTAATGGAGGTCTATTACTCCATATCTGGAAAAATGACATCTTATTCAGATATTCAACACTAAAATTCATCAACCACCATTCGGTAGGATTAAATATATATTTATGCCCAGTCCGTCCTTCCCTCTAGACATTTCATATTGCAAATGACTCAATTAAGTATACATGTGGACTCAATCCCTCCAAATGGTACCCTGGTACCCTCTGGCTCTCCAAATGACCGTGTAAATATCCTGATGTCCATGACAATCGTGCTTGGTTATGTGTGTGTGTTGGGAGTAAAATGGGTAGGAAATTTCCATTTCCATTTTCATGACTGTATCATAAAGTTCATCTTTTTTTCCACATGGACCAGAATGATGAGCATGATGTATTATTTGTTTTTTGTTTTTTTGAGCATGATGTATTAGATGATACTAAAGGGAAAAGAGATTGAGCCAGTCAGCTCTTTGACCTCCTCCTCATGCCTGCCTTCTCCTCCACTCTGCTTCAGTTCCCCCACGTGTTTATATCCTGAACTATGTAATCACCAGTATCTGCTCTCGTTCTTAAATCCTAATTCCAGACCTAACATTCTGCAACCACCACCTCTTATTCTCTTAGAAAATTTTCTCAAGAACCCCTACTGTCAATCTTTCTGACCTCTTCATGTCCTCAAACCACTTTCTCACTATCCGTTAGCTAATTATCCATTAGCTTTCCTTTTGTTCTCTTCCATCCCTGACTCCATGACCCAACATTATAATCACCCTCTTGCTAATATCCTCAACTCCCTGGCTGCTCTTTGTCATCCTTGCCCAAGAAAACTCCAGTCCTTTATGAGTTCTACCCTCTACCTTCTTGGTACCTTTACCTGAACAGCTAAATATTACCAGAAAAATTTACCAACTAAACTCAATCATACATTCTACAAACATTTATTGATCATCCACTATTTGGCCAGGCCTTGTCCAGGCACCATGAAGACCGTGGTAAAGAAGACAGATGAGACCTCTCCTCTCTGGAGCCTACATTCTAAAAGATATTGAAGTTAATAAATGTATATGTGCACTCAAGGAAGACCAGCGATCCTATTCTGTTTTCTCGTAGACCTGTTTTCCCACTATCTGCTTTGATTATTTTATACCTTCTGCTTTCTTTCAAATCTCCCATGCCCCCCCCCATCCATGTCCTCACCTGATAGTCTTGCTTCATTCTTCATTGACAAAAAATAGATAAACTAACAAGCTTTTTGGCTCCAGACATGTCTAAGTCTGTCTTTCTTCCTATTACAAAATTTCCCTGCTTTTCACAAAGCAATCCATTCACCTGTGCTCTGGATCTAATTCCCTCACACCTTCTCAAGGGCTTGGCTTCTTCAGTTGTCACCTCTCTGGAGGGCCATCCCCCATCACATGCAAACGTACTCTTTTAAAGCCCACCTATTTAAAGTCCTCTTTTACCTTGACCTCATCATAGCTAAATTTCTCCAAAAGAGATGTCTACACATACAATGTCAACCCATTTACTCTAAAACCTATTCTAAAATCATCCCAACACAGAACTAGCCCATCCAACCCCACCACTCCACTGGTCACCAACTGTACTTCCATATTGCAAAAGCTAACACCCTCTCTGTCTTCATCTTACTCTACCTCTAGCCAGCACTGAACAAGGATAATAATTTCCTCCTTTAAACACCCTTTACTCTTGGCTTCCATATGCCCCAAGATTTCCTCTTGTCTTACTGGTTATTCCTTCTCAATCTCCTCTGCTACTCTTTACCTGAGTTCTAAAAGCATGCTGTTTCTCTAAGCTCTCTTCTCCATAATTTCCTAGGTGATTATTTCCCTTAATGTGGCTTTAAATAGTGTAATATATGTAATTTAACAACTCCCAGATTTCTGTCTCAACTCAGATCTTTCCTTTGAGCTCCAGACTCACTTATCCAACTGCCTGTTCAGCATTTGATCCCTCAGCAAGTTCTGCCAATCCTGATAGGTAGAGGGACACGTCAACTGATTCAGTCCACTTTTCTCCATCTCCACCATCCCATCCTAAGGCCAAGCCACCTGAACCACTGCCACCATCTCCTGTCTCTATGCTACTATTCTTTTTTTTTTTTTTTTTTTGAGACAGAATCTCGCTTTGTTGCCCTGGCTACAGTGAGTGCCGTGGCAACAGCCTAGCTCACAGCAACCTCAGACACCTGGGCTCAAGTGATCCTACTGTCTCAGCCTCCCAAGTAGCTAGGACTACAGGCATGCGCCACCATGCCCGGCTAATTTTTTCTATATATACATATATTTTTAGTTTTCCAGATAATTTCTTTCTATTTTTTGATAGAGACGGGGTCTCACTCTTGCTCAGGCTGGTCTAGAACTCCTGACCTTGAGCGATCCACCCGCCTCGGCCTCCTAGAGTGCTAGGATTACAGGTGTGAGCCACCGCGCCCGGCCTATGCTGCTATTCTTAATTCTTTCCATCTAGTCTCCACACAGAGGCCAGAGCAATATCATGTATTTCTTCTACTTAAATAAATCCTTAATGGCTTCAGAGATAAACTAAAGTCCCTACTGTGGCTGCAGGGCCCCATGTGATCCGGCTGCCCCAGCTCTAAACTCCTTGCCAGCTGTTCTAGGCCACAGTAGAATCTCTGCCATTCCTCAAGGTTCTTTCACAGGGCCTTTGCATACCCTGTTCCCTCCTTCAGGAATGGCCTTCTCCTCGACTCAGAGCCTGTTCTTTCCATCCTTTCTCAAGTATAAAGCAGTTGTCTGCCACTCAAGTGGCCAGCGCCACAAGACAGTGCTGTATGGCATATCACTAGCCCGGGAAAAGATCAGATTTCAAAATTCAAAATATGCTGAAAGCATACCACTTTCACACAATCCTAAAGTCAAAAAATTGTTAAATTGAATCATCCTAAGTGAAGGACCATCTGCATGATCAAGTATCTATAAATATCAACCTGGATGCCCTTAATTCCAACCACCAAGTCATTTTGAAAGGATATTCTGAGCTCACTTATAAAATCATAGATATTTAGAGTTAGAAAATCCCCTAAAGAGGCATGTGGGAGACAGGGTAGGCTTATCCTATTTAGTTCAGAGAAATAAACTAAGATTAGCAGATAGCAAAGACAGGGATATAGATTTTTACTTAGCTGGGGGAAGGCTGTTCTAACAAATGTTACAGTTGATTTCGTGGGCCAGACCTAGAAGTGGTACACCACATTTTAATTTCATTAGAAAGGGCTTTGTCACATGGCTAAAGCTCCCTACAAGGGAGGCCAAAGCACATCTCACCTAAAGGGAAGGTAGGTTTTGATCATAGGCTATTTCCTTTCAGCCCTGAAACATTTTCCCCTTACTTGTGGCTGTTTTCCAAGGTTATTTGGAGTCTCAGAGACCAGTAAGCTATTTTGTATGTGTTTGCTGCCTTCAGATTTACTATAGCACTACAAATTACAGATTACCATACTAACTAACAAGCAACTGTGATTCTCAGAGAAAATAATCTGAAGATAATGCAAGCTTTTCTGTGTGCTATGAAGCAGGGATGGGTAACTGCTGGAACACCTGACAAATGTTTCAGAGACTCCGAAGGAGAGAAGCAGCATGTTATTGTAGATATAATCCCTTAAAGCGAGAATAATCAACTTCCAAACCCAATGCTTGGCATCCCCAAACGTCTGAAGCTTCTAATACTTCCTAAATTGTGCTTACATTTATACTTTTATACTTTTCCTGAGTTCTTAACCAAAAATAGGGAAGAGAGTAGGTTAAAAATCCATTTCAGCTGCTTGCCAGTGAAAAATGGCATCATGCAGCCAATGGTTATTTTTGGAAAATCCACTCTCCTCCAGACATGAAAACCATATCAGATGGCTTTTCCTCTTGATCAATTTTAAATTGTAGAAGTCTGGGGAAGTGTGTTTCAGTAATAGACTATAATGCAGGACTCCATTAAAAATTCACAATTTAATAAGAAACGGAATTTGTCTCACGAAAATTTTTATATTCTTTATCAAAGTGGTCAATCTGCTCACTTCACTTCTCCTGAAGACTAAAACCCTGACATGCAAGGGCTTTTTCTCTACTCCTTTCTGTTTCTCACTATGCATTCTCTCTTTCTCTCGGAATTATTAGAACATTAAGACAGTCACATTTTTTCTAACCATAAACAAAATTTACAATAGCACTCTCCCTTTTCCTAGGATTTTCCACTCAACCCAGCACAAGGACTCTCTTTTCCCTCACTGTACGTAGAAGAATAACTTCTTGTCCTAATTGCTTATTCAGTCTTGATGGATAATAATATCTTGTTTGGAAGGAGAGAGCCTCAAATCTAAGAAAAGGGCGTAAGTTGGGACAGTGGCCAATTGTAGAAAAAATTATGCTGCCTCCATAAAATGGAAAATTGTATGAAAAAATCATTTTCAAAGAATTATTAATGACATTAAAAATAATATTCATAGGAGCATTTACAAAATTTCTAGTCATAAAAACATTGAACTTGTACTTTATAATTTAAGGCTGAAAACAATAAATTTAGGATTCCTTTGTGAATCCTGCAGAAAACGCGTAAATATTCTGCAGTTTAAACACACCATGTTTTTTTTTACTGTCCTTCAAAAGAAAGGAGGATTGTGTTCCTGAAGAGCAGTTTCTAAGCACTCAATGGTTATTTGCTTTGTGAAAGTGGTAATCTACCATGCCCCTGATCATTATTTTGTGAACAAAATTTGTGAACAAAAAGGTACAACTCCTGTACAATGCCATCCAAGCAGATTTGCTACTTTTATGTGGGAATAATTCTACCTAGTTTTATCAATAGTATCTCTACTCTACCCTTTATTTGCCCATTTGTCATATGACTAAGATTCTAGCTATAACTTTTACTCATGTGAAAATCTGGGCAAAATTGAAGCAAGGATCAAAATGGTATTATTAATAATAAGCTTAATCAAAAATGAAAAAGGAGAAATCACAACTGATCCAATGGAAATATAAAATATCATCTCTGAATACTATGAAAATCTCTATGCACATAAATTTGAAAACATGGAGGAAATGGACAAATTATTAGAAACACACGACCTCCCTCGGCTCAATCAGGAAGAAATAGAATTTCTGAATAGGCCAATATCAAGTATTGAAATTGAAGCAGCAATAAACATCCTCCAACAAAAAAAAGTTCCAGACCAGATGGTTTCACATCCAAATTTTACCAGACCTACAAACAAGAACTGGTACCTATACTTCAGAAATTATTCTATGACATCAACATGGAAAGGAATCCTCTCCAACTTGTTTTATGATGCCAATATCACCTTGATTCCAAAGCTAGGAAAGGACACAACAACAACAACAAAATCTATAGACCAACATCCCTTACGAATATAGATGCAAAAATTCTCAATAAAATCCTAGCAAACTGAATTCAGAAGCACATTAAAAAAATAATAATAATCTACCATGATCAAGTAGGCTTCATCACAGAGATGCAGGAATGGTTCAACATACTCACCACATAAATAAAAGCAAAAACAAAGATCATATGACCCTCTCAATAGATGGAGAAAAGCATTTGACAAAATTCAGTACCCTTTTATGATAAGAGCACTTAACAAAATAGACAGAGACAGGCGTTACCTCCAAATTATAAAAGCTATGTATGACAAACCCACCACCAATGTTATACTGAAATGGGAAAAATTGAAAGCATTTCCACTTAGAACTGGAACCAGACAAGGTTGCCCACTATCTCTACTTCTGTTCAACATTGTGCTGGAGGTCCTAGCCAGAGCAATCAGACAAGAGAAGGAAATCAAGTGTATCCAAATGGAGAAAGAAGAGGTCAAACTATCATTCTTTGTTGACAATATGATCTTATGTTTACAAAACCCCAAGGATTCTGCCAAGAGACTACTGGAATTGATAAAGTCAGCAAAGTCTCAGGTTACAAAATCAACATACACAAATCAGTAGCATTCATACATGCCAACAACAGTCAAGCTGAGAATCAAATCAAAGACTCAATACCTTTCGCAAGAGCAACAAAGAAAATAAAATACCTAGGAATATATTTAACTAAGGACATGAAAGACCTCTCTAGGGAAAACTATGAAACACTAGGGAAGGAAACCTCAGAGGATGTAAACAGATGGACAAACATATCATGCTCATAGATTGGCAGAATCAACATCGTCAAAATGTCTATACTACCTGAAGTAATCTGCAGATTCAATGCAATCCCCATTAAAATACCAACATCATTTTTCGCAGATCTAAGAAAAATAGTCCTATGCTTTGTATGGAACAAGAAAAGACCCTGAATAGCCAAAGCAACCTTAAGCAATAAGAACAAATTGGGAGGCATTACTTTATCATATTTCGACAAGGTTACAGTAACCAAAACAGCACGGTACTGGCACAAAAACAGAGACATAGGCCTGTGGATCAGAACAGAGAACCCAGATATAAAACCATCCTCTTCTTGCCAGCTGGTCTTTGACAAAGCAGACAAAAATATACACTGGGGTAAAGAATGAATCCGTATGGAATAACTGGTGCTGGGAAAATTGGATAGCCACATGTAGAAGACTGAAACAGGACCCGTACTTCTCACAAAAATCAATTCACGATGGATAACAGACTTAAACCAAAGGAATGAAACTATAAGAATTCTAGAAGAAGAGGTTGAAAAAACTTTTATAGATATTAGCCTAGGCAAAGAATTTATAAAGACGACCCCATATCTTTGCAATTGTGCATTGTATTGCTATAAACATTCAAGTGCAGATGTCTTTATTATAGAATTTTTTTCCCCCTTTGGATAGATGCCTAGTAGTGGGATTGCTGGATCAAATGGTATTTCTATTTTTAGCTCTTTGAGGTATCTCCAAATCACTTTCCACAGGGGTTGTACTAATTTGCAGTCCCACCAGCAGTGTAAGAGTGTTCCAATCTCTCCACAGTAGTTGTGGGTTTACCACTGACCCCACCCCCACCTGACTGGCACCCAATGAGTATTACTACCATGTGAACACCTTAGTGTTGGTCAGTTAGTAGCAATCTAATGGCGAGTACATGTGGTGCATGTTTTTCCATCCTTGTGATACCTCACTTCAAAGGATGGGTTCAATCTCCATCCAGGATAATATAAGAGATGCTAGATCACCATTGCTTTTTATAGTTGAGTAGTATTCCATGGTATACACATACTACATTTTATTAATCTACTCATGGATTGATGGGCACTTGGGTTATTTCCCACACTGTATGGCGGAAGGACACACTTGTAGCCCTGGCTTGACTGAGGCAAATGCACTACATGTAATCAAAATGTTTGTACCCCCATAATATACTGAATTTAAAAAAAAAGATGACCCCAAAGGCAATCGTAGCAAAAACAAAAATAAATACATGGAACCTGATCAAATTAAAAAGTTTCTGCATAGCCAACGAAACAACCAATAGAGCAAATAGACAACCTACAGAGTGGGAGAAAATATTTGCATGCTATATAAAGGGATAATAACCAGAATCTACAAAGAACTCAAGTGACTCAGCAAGAAAATATTAAACAACCCTATTAAAAATGGGCAAAATACATGAACAGAAGCTTTTCAAAAGAAGGTAGAGTAATGGCCAAGAAACACATGAAAAAATGCTCAACGTCTTTACTCATCAGGGAAATGCAAATCAAAACCACAATGAGATATCACCTAACACCAGTGAGAATAGCTTTTATAAAAAAGTTCCAGAACAACATATGCTAGTGTGGATGTGAAGAAAAAGGAACACCTACATACTGTTGGTGGGACTGCAAACTAGTACAACCTCTGTGGAAAGTATTATGGAGATACTTAAAGAACTAAAAGTAGACCTACCATTTGATCTAGCAATCCCACTACTGGAGGGTATTTACCCAAAGGAAAAAAAAGACATTTTATAAAAAAGATACTTGCACTTGAATGCTTATAACAGCACAATTCACAATTGCAAAGATGTGGAAATAACACAAATGCCCATTAATACATGAGTGGAGTGATAAAATGTGATATATGTATGCAATGGAGTACTACTCAGCCATAAAAAAAATGGTGAACCAATACCCTTTGTAACAACCTGAATGGAACTCGAGACCATTCTTCTAAGCAAAGTATCCCAAGAACAGAAAAATAAACACCACATATACTCACTATTAAATTGAAACTAATCAATCAACAGTCACGTGCATATATGGCAGTAAAACTCAGCAGATATCAAGCAGGTGGGGGGGGAGGAGTAGATGGGTAAATTCACACCTAACAGGCACAATTCATGCTATTTTGCTGATGGGCACACTTATAACTTGGACTCAAATGGCACAAAAGCAATTCATGTAACCAAAAGATTTGGACCCCCATAATATTCTGAAATTTTTTTAATTTCTTAAAATTTAAAGGTAAGTAACAATAATAGTAGTATTATTATTATTACAGTTGTCCCTTGATATCTGGGGAGGATTGGTTCCAGGACCTCTTCTCTTCAAGTATCTAATATAACATGGCATGGTATTTGAGTATAACCTATGCACATTCTCCTATATACTTTAAGTCACCTCAATATTACTTACAATACCTAATATAATGTAAATACTGTATAAATAGTGATCATACTGTATTGTTTAAGGAATAATTATAAGAAAAAAGTCAGTACATGTTCAGTACAGATGCAATATTTTTACATAATTTTGATCCAAAGTCAGTTGAATCTATATATGTGGAACCCACAAGTATTTTAATATGTCCATGAACTATGCCATAATCTTTATGTACGTTACCATATTTGACTCTCATATAAACCCCTATTTTAGAAATCAGAAAGCCATGTCACAGGTTTACAGATATTTCCCAAGGTCCCACTGTTAGTAAATGTTAATATTATGATTTGAGTTAAGGGACATTAACACTAGCACCCAAGCTCCTAAATCTATAGTACACTGCCTCACAATTTTAGTGAGAGAAGAAAAAGAGACGATTGTTGAAGAAAACAAATGTCTTACCCTCTTACAGTTCTATTCGCTTAAGAAAATAAGAGAAATTATCCAGGAAGCAAATCTAATTCTCATTCTGTAATTCTAGGTAACCATACCCAGTGGTCATTTAAAATCTATTCATTATCTGAACAACCCTGGTATATACCTTTATAAACTATGCCTCAAAAAAAAAAATGAGAGCTAAAGAATAAAAACCTCTTCCAGTTTAGCACAGAAAATAAATTCAAAAGAATAGTGTAATTTCAGAAGTTTTCATAGCACAGAAATGACTGCCTCTCTAGTCTTTCTCGCAAGAAATGAGAAAACTAAATAGAAAAGCATGGCCATAAATTCCAGCTGACTCCAACTGAAATAGCTCTTTAAAAAAATAAATGGCAAAAAAGGCCACAAACTCAAATGAGAAATAACAAGTCTACTGCATTCTTGGAAAGTATTCATATTTTCAAGAAAAGACAAATTAACCATAAAATAAACATTAGCCCAATGGTTCAAACTTAACAAGAAATAAAAACGGGCCAATGACCAATCATCTCGAAGAGCTCCATGATGCACAATGAAAGTAGATGGTGGAAGAGTCAAGGACAAGGAAAATAATCTTATAAAAATGGCCTATTTCCTCCAATTTTACTGACTTTGCTCAAAAACATGGTTTTCTGAGAAGCAATACTGAATCAACCTGAAAGCCCTTAGAGGTGAATATGCTCTGAAGAGGGAAAATCCACATATATCCTGGGGATTGGAGAAGCCAGGACAGAGGAAGACTGTCTCCTAGGCAGAGGGGTGGGTGGGGGGAAGAATCCATAAAGAACATCATCAAACATTCAGTGGTCGATGGGGTGTGGGCTAAGGGTGAAAGGAGTAGATGGTGTGTGCTCTATTCTCACCATTGTTCTACATAACAAGGCTGAGGCATGAAAATCATCCATCACGGTACAACAGGCAGCCATTAAGAGTTATGTCCTCTTCTCCCAGGGTCAGGGATCCTTTCGGAAAAAGGAGATATTAGCCAGGCAACAAAAGGAAGGGTTTTGGTTGAAAAAGCAAAGCAAGAGCTCTTTCACCATCAGGACTGTCCGTCTTAGCTGTTTGCTAACTTAAGCCCTTTGTAAGTGAACTAAACAGAAGAAGGGTGTGTTCCTTTTCAACTGGAACCCGGAAGGATGGAAGCAGCTATTTGGAACCTCAAAATACTCCCTTGGAGGCTGAGGTGCCCTGTTCCCTTGCCATCTTTACTCAAGGGTTCAGTCCTTCCTCAGACCTCTTTTGAATGCCTACTCTGTGCCAAGGACACATAGATGTCAAACATCCACAGTTCATCCTGAAAATACTTAAATCTGTTGAGAGTACTAAGTCATAATCCAAATTAATGCCCTATAACTCAAAGTAAAGTTTGCCAAATACTGATGTAAAGCAGCAAGAAAGAATCGTAACTTTTCTGAGAGAGCCAGCCCATGGGGGAGAAGAGACTGAATCGGTTTCTGAAAGGAAGGGGCGTCTAAGATGCTCCTTGACAGAGAAATACAATTTCTACAAGCAGAGACAGAGTGAAAAGAGCATCCCCAAAGAAATGAAGCTCTGACAAAGGCTCAAGATGAGAAAAATTGAGGAATCATTAGAAAGCGAGTAGTAGTTTGCTTTGCAATAGGGTGATATACCTAGAAAAAGAGTAATAGAAATCTGGAAAGGTGAAATGGGGCTAAAAGGTAGAGCTCCTAGGAAATCAATCCAAGAGAATTTGATGAATAGCTGCTGAGTATTGTTAACTGTGGAACTGATACTAACAGAGTTCAACCATAAGGGAGAAGTTTGAAGGGGCAGAGAATGTGAGTGAGGAAAATCATGACACATCTACCTCAGGCAGTAAGGGCTGGACCTAAGAAGCAGCAGCAGGAGGAAAAGGAGATGGCTGTGAAGAGACAGAGAAGGAAGACTCTGGACTTGATGGCTGTGGTGGGCTGATTACATTAACAGACCTGATTCTTCGCCCCTCCCTGTATCCACACGCTTTGCCCTCTGAAATTGCAGCCATTCCCACTAAAAAGGTGGAGTCTATTTACTCACCTCTTAAATCTGGACTCAGCCCATAGAAGGAGCCAGAAGAGAGAGTGTGCCAGTCTTGGAGAAGCCTTGTGTATTTCTACTTGGGCTCTGCATTTTTGCCTTCGTGGTGAAAACATACCCAGGCTAGTGTGCTGGAGCCCAGCCACCCATCATCTCAGTCAGCTCAGCCCCAGGGGTGAGCGAGCCCAGGCAAGATCAGTAGAGCTGCCTGGGCAAATCCTGTCTGACCCCAGAAGCAATAATAAAAGAAACGGTTTGGTGCCACTCAAGTTTTGTGTGCAGCATTATTGTGGCAATGGATAACTGACACAGCAACTATTAAGAGAAAAGGAAGGAGGGCATGGCTGGAAGAGGCTGACAGACACAGGTGAGACCTAAAGGTATGTTCGGAGTCAGAAGGGTTTGTACCTAGGACACTAATGGTAACTGGTAGGGACATAGGACCCCAAATCCCACCACTGAAACAGAATTCTTTTACTGTTGACAAATAGGCTAAAAATGTATGTTCAGATATATTAACTGGGGGATGGCAAATTATTTCCTTTGAGCCAAATGCAGTCGCCTGCCTGTTCCTATAAATTTTTATTGGAACACAGCCACACTCATTTGCAAAGTGTCTACTTTAGCACACCAACTGAGTTGAATAGTTATGGCAGGGACTGTGTGGCCCAGGAAGCCTAAAATATTGACAATCTGGCCCTATACAGAAAAAAACTTGATGATCCTTGATATAAACAATTAAATTTTTAACATTATATTTTCCTAAATGTATGTCAGAAAATGTTTCCGGTAAGAGAGACCAAATCTTGCTTTAAATTGTTTACCTTTCTCTTTATGGGAGCGTTTACAAGATAGTGACATCCTTATGGCATTAACAAACTGACATGTTTCAACGGGAGAGTTAAAGAATAACTAAAATGGCGAAAAGGTGGCCCAACAGTATATCTAACAGAGGAAGCCTTCTCAGTTGTCCCTCTGCTTCTTGTCACTATACTTTCATGGCAGTGTAGATTAGATTAGTGCTGAAAGGAGCTGGCCTCATATCAGGCATAAGACATAAGTTCAGAGAAAGTTTCACCCTAACTTTGAAAAAGAAAAAAGCAACAGATGAAATTTTAATTATTTACAATGTAAAAGATATGCAATAATAAATACTTATTTGAATTAATAATGAAATAGTGGGCCAGGCATGGTGGCTCATGCCTATAAATCCTAGCACTTTAGGAGGCCAAAGCAGGAGGATTGCTTGAGGACAGGAGTTCAAGACCAGCCTGAGCAACATAGTGAGGAGACACCTCCTCTACAAAAAATTTAAAACTTAGCCAGGCATTGTGGCACACACCTGTAGTCCTAACGACTTTGGAGGCTGAGCCAGGAGAATCACTTGAGGCCAGGAGTATGAGGTTACAGTGAGTTATGATGATGCCACTGCACTCTAGACCAAGTGACAGAGTGAGACCCTATCTCAGAAAAAAAAAAGTGAAATAGTATGTGTCATGTGTCTTATTTTATTGTTAACTGATTTCTGATTATTAAAAGAAAAAAAAAGTCCCAGAATCCATTGGATTTTGTAATTATGAAAGAGTGTTTTCTAGATGGGGAGCTGGGGTAGGGAGGCTTCCAGGACTACGTAAGTCTCGCTGGTATCAAGATTTATGCCAGTTATGCTGGCTTAGGGACATCCGTAACAATGCCCAGAAAGTAAAGACACTCCAGTCTGGGGTTGAAGAGAGGCCAAGGGTCCTCCAATAAGAAGAAGCACTGTGGCATAATGGAAAGTGTGCAAGATTTGGAGTCAGACTCCACTTCTGCGCCCGCCAGCTGTAGGAGCCACCCCTTCACATCTCAGGGTCCCCATCTGAAAAGCATTGAAATAACAGCTTTGTCCACATTACCTCGAGGGGCATTTATAAAAATCAAATTAAGCAGCATATAAAATTTACATTATAAGAAGTAAAATGCCATGCAAATGTTGATATCTATAGAGATATTTATAAATGTATAAGCACATAATATCAGGAATTACCTAAGCAGAGTAAAAACCTGAATACTGTCATTTATGTCATGACCCTTTAATGAACAGAAGGCTTCCTTCAGCACATTCCAACAGGAGGGAAAATGTATGAAATAATCTCAACGCTTAATAAGCTGAATTTCTAAAGCTGGTGACTAATTCATATGCAAATCATTGAAAACATCTGCTAGTTGTTCCAACTGAGTCTATGTTGATCACATTTCTAATTGTGGTTTCTTGGTGAGCCAGTTGATTCATACAAGTACATCAATAAACTGACCTCTATAGGAAGTAATTTGGAAATTATTTGGGAACTATTCTTGTGATTGATGTCTCCAAAAGTTTCAAATTAGCCTTTAGAAATCTGCTGAAGTACTGATTGCTTTCTAACATCACCGAAAACAGGGAATAGTTGTTCGCTCATTCACGAGCACCTGGTTGTGACTGAGTAGAAATGATACCCCATGGCAGGTTTTAAGCTCTTTGGTGAAAAGGATTCCTGGGAGGTTCATATAAATGCTCATATAGAACAATCCAGCCTCAAAAGGCCAACCTCATGAAAAGTGCAGGGAATCAGGATGTCCTTGTGCAGCCACTAACTAGCCACGTGACTCTGAGAAATTTACCACCTCTCTGGCCTCTCTTTTCCCAACTGTGAACTGGGATAGCTGTTTCCAATCCCATCCTTAGACCTGGACAGGAGCCTGGGCCCCCCTCTGGATCTCCTTGGCCACACTCTTCCCTCTTCCCTCTCCAGTGGACTAGGGAGACCAGGGGGTCAAGGAAACCCACCCACCAGGAGCCCACATCCTGTACTTTCTACTCATGCTCTGGACCCCTGGAATCTCAAATCCCCTGCACAAATGTCCACAGTCCTACTTCCAGGGCCGCTGTAGACCTCCTCCCTGAATCTATCCTTCCAAAGGAGGTCCACAGCCCATTGTGTGTATCCTAGGTCTGAAGGGTGACCAAAGGAGTGCCATTGGCGGAGAGTATGGATGGAGTTTGCACATGTGTACTGGTTAATCCACGTGCCCTGCAAGTCCCCTTGCAGTCAGGACTAAGGGAAGAGAAGGGGTAGAGAGGCTGCAGCCCAGTTCTCCCATGTCACCACATTCTGGTGTTGAACTGAGCAGACAGAGAATTCCAGATTCAAATCTGGCCTTTCAGGTTAGTGTGAAGGTGGTCTTGTCAAGATAAGAAGACAGAATCTCTTACTCTCAGTTTAACAGCCTGATTTATCACTTCTAAACATTTGGACAATTGGTATGTGGGCCTCCATTTATATTCCTGCCCTAGGCCCCAGGAATGTTAGCGGTGTGCCTGCTCAAGGTCATCTCTCTAAGGTCCCTTTCAACTCTAACTGATTTCAGAGAAAATAAAAGAACTTTAGGACTAGAAGTTTTTCTCTTTAAATTTTCAATTTGTTCACATATCTCCAACAAATTGCTTAACTTTTCTAAGCATCAGTTTCTTCATGTATAAAAAGAAAAAGTACCTTACAAGGTAGTTATGAGGATGAGATAACATAATCTATTGAAAATTTTGACACTTAGTAGGTCGACAACATATGCTAGCCTCCTGCAGTGGAAGAAAATGGGACTTAAAAAGTGATGAAGTGATCCAGCAGTCAAAGTCCTTGGTAATTACTCAAATGAGTTGAAAACTTATGTTTATATAAAAACCTGCACACATATGTTTACAGCAGCTATATTCACAATTGCCAAAACTTGAAAACAACCAAAATATCCTTCAGGAGAGATGAGTAGATAAATAAGCACGAGCTATAAAATCATGCAAGGCAAGGAGAAAACTTAAACCCATATAACTAACTATTAGAAGTCAGTCGGACAAGGCAACATATTTATGATTCCAGATATGTGATATTCTGGAAAAGACAAAGCCAAGGAGATAGTAAAAAGATCAGTGGTTACCAGGGATTAGAAGGAAGAGAGAGATGAACAGGTAGAGAAGATTTTTATGGCAGTGAAACTATTCTGTATAACACTACAGTTGACCTGTGGACAACATGGGTTTTAACTGTGCGGAACACTTACACACGGATGTTATTTCCAATAAATACGATCAACCCTTTGCCTGGGTGGGTTCAGCATCTGCAACCAAATGTAATCAAAGATACAGTGTTTGTGGGATGTAAAACCCACGTACAGGGAATGCTGACTTTTCATATATGTGGGTTCCACAGGGCGGACTGCCAGACTTGAGCATGCACAGATTCTGGTATCTGTGGGCGGCCCTGGAACCAATCCCCTGAGGATACTAAAGGACAACTGTTTAATGATAGATACATGTCATAAAACATTTGTCAAAACCCATAGAATGGGCCGGGCGCGGTGGCTCACGCCTGTAATCCTAGCTCTCTGGGAGGCCGAGGTGGGCGGATCGTTCTGAGCTCGGGAGTTCGAGACCAGCCTGAGCAAGAGCGAGACCTCATCTCTACCAAAAATAGAAAGAAATTA
>CAUYSK010021043.1:0-18973 GCA_963575035.1 Avahi laniger
GAGAAGTGGGGACACTGTTCTCTGGAGGTTTGAATAAAAAAGGGAGGAGATTAGTTAGGCAGTAGCCTGGAGAAAAGTCTTTGTCAGGATGGGAGATAAAAAGCATATAGGATGTTCCTACCTCTCCGCATCCACGCCAACATTTACTGTTTTGGGACTTTGTGATAAAGGCCAGTCTCACTGGAGATAAGTGATATCTCATTGTGGTTTTGATTTGCATTTCCCTGATGATTAGAGTGGATGCGGAGAGACAGGAACACTCCTACACTGCTGGTGGGACTGCAGACTAGAGCAACCTCTGTGGAAAGCAATATGGAGATACTTTAAAGAGCTACAAGTAGAACTACCATTTGATCCAGTAACCCCATTACTGGGCATCTACCCAAAAGAACAAAAGTCGCTCTATGAAAAAGACACCTGCACTCGAATGTTCATAGCAGCACAATTCACAATTGCAAAGATGTGGAAACAACCCAAGTGTCCATCGATGCATGAGTGGATTAATAAAATGTGGTACATGTATACCATGGAGTACTATTCAGCTTTAAGAAAAAATGGTGATATAGCACCTCTTGTATACTCCTGGATAGAGCTGGAACACATTCTGCTAAGTGAGGTATCCCAAGAATGGAAAAACAAGCACCACATGTACTCACCATCAAATTGGTATTAACTGATCAACACATAAGTGCACATATAAGAATAACATCTATTGGATGTTGGCCAGGGGAGAGGGGAGGGGGGGAGGAGGGAGGAGGGGATGGGTATATGGATACCCAAAGAGTGCAATGCGCACCACCCAAAGAATGGACATATTTGAAACTTGGACTTGGGGGGGACAAGGGCAACATACGTAACCTAAACATCTGTACCCCTATAATATGCTGAAATAAAAAAAAAAAGACTTCAGTTTAAAAGGGACTGCATTAAGAATGAAGAAAAGTATTGCATCAAGGAAGAAGAAAGCAATTTTACTTAGTATTAAATCAACCATAGACTTCTTTTACATGAAAATAATTATGTTTTTAGAGCACATGAAGAAATGATAATATTAATCCTTGAAATAATTTTGGAATTATTTAAATTCTAAATTTTTAAATGTGTACAATGTATCTATATTTTGTTAAGCAATGTAATTCATTAACATTTTCTGGCTTTACAAGATAAAATTTATTGTAATAGCAACAAATTAGATTCTAGATAAATATAATGTTGGTCATCTTCCACATAATTTATGACAACACATCAGAATGATATATTCTATGTTGTATTTTGAAAAATTATACCATATTAGGGCTATAGACATGACAGAAAGAAATAAAATGACATGGGAAGTCAGAATAAAGTGAGTGAAAAGTAAAACATAAAGTTAGGAAAAAAGTAATTTTGGTATTCCACTGAACTAACAAATAATGACTAATGACAGCTCAAAGTTGGGAGGAAAATTCCTTGGATAGCACTTTATCCTAAGAAACAAAATTTGCCATATAAGAATTACTCTATAGTCACTTTTTAAAAATTGATACACTTTTTAAAAACATTTTTAGATTTAGAGAAAAAATGAGCAGATAGTACAGAGTGTCCATATGCCTCCCTTCCTACCAGTATTCCTATTATTAACATCTGGCATTAGTTAGTACATTTATTACAATAAATGAACCAATATTGATGCATTATTATTAATAATAAGTGAAGTCCTCAGTTTACATTAAGATTCATTCTGTGCTGTACAGTTCTATGGGTTCTGACAAATACATACTGTCATGTATCCACCAAAGCAGTATCATAGAGAATGTCCCCTGGGCTTCAACTGTTCATCCCTATCCCTTCTCTCCTCTTCTACTCCCAAAACCCTGGAAACCACAAATCTTTTATCATCTCTATAGTTTTGCCTTTTCCAGAATGTTATATATTTGAAATCTTACTGGCTTTTTTACATTCAAGTTTCTTCCATGGCTTTTCATGATTTGATAGCTCATTTCTTTAGATAGCTGAATATGATTTCATTGTATACCACAGTTTATACATTCACCTACTAAAGGAAATCTTAGTTGCATCTACATTTTTTTGGCAATTATGAGTAAAATTGCTATAAATATTTCCTGATTCTTATGTGGATGTAAATTTTCACAATTGCAAAGATGTGAAAACAACCCAAGTGCCCATCAATACATGAGTGTGTTAATAAAATGTGGTATATGTATACCATGGAGTTCTACTCAGCCACAAAAAAAACAATGGTGATCTAGTACCTCTTGTATTATCCTGGATAGAGCTGGAATGCATTCTACTAAGTGAGGTATCCCAAGAATGGAAAAACAAGCACCACATGTACTCACCGTCAAATTGCTATTAACTGATCAACACTTAAGTGCACATATAGTAGTAACATTCATCGGGGGTCGGGCAGATGAGAGCGGGGAGGAAGGGATGGGTATATACACACCTAATGGGTACAGTGCCCACTGTCTGGGGGATGAACATGCTTGAAGCTCTGACTCGGGTGTGGCACAGGCACTGTATGTAACGTAAACATTTGTACCCCTGTAATATGATGAAATAAAAAAAAGATATATCTTATGTCAAAAAAATAAAATAAATAAATTTGGCAAATACCTAAAAAGGAGATCACTAGATCATTTGGTAAGACACATTTAATTTTGTAAGAAACTACCGAAGTATCTTCCAGAGTAGCTGTATCATTTTGCATTCTCACAAGCAGTGAATAAGATTTCCTCTTGCTCCACATCCTTCCCATCATTTGGGCTGTCAGCGTTTTGGACTTTAGCCATTTAAATAGGTGCGTAGTGGTACCTGATTGTTGTATTAACTTGAATATCCTTAATGATACATGGTATTAAGCATCTTTTCATATGATTACATGCCATCTTTATATTAATATCTTCTTTAATGAGGTGTCTACTTAGATAATTGTCCATTTTTTTAATGGAGTTGTTTTATTATTACTGCATTGCATTTTAAGAGTTGTATATTGTGGATGCAAGTCTTTTATTAGTAATGTGTTTGGCAAATATTTTATCCTGGTCTGATGCTTGCATTTCATCTCGTTAGCAGATAAGAAATTTTTAATTTTAACAAAATCTGACATAATTTTTTTTTTCTTTCCCCGATCAAGCTTTTGGTTTTACATCCGTATACTAAAGACAAACTCAAAGTCACACAGATTTTCTCCTACGTAGTCTTCTAGAAGTTTTCTAGTTTTCATTTTACACTTAGTTCTATGATTCATTTTGTTAATTTTTGTGAGAGGTTTAAGCCTGTGTCTAACTTTGTTTCTTTGTTTGTTTTGCATTTCAATGTCCTATGATCCAGCACCATTTTTTTAAATTTTTTTTTATTTCAGCATATTATGGGGGTACAGATGTTTAGGTAATGAATGTTGCCCTTGCCCCCCCTCCCCAAGCACCATTTGTTGAAAAGACTATCCTTTCATTACTGAAACTCATCTTTGACAAAGCAGCAATGGCAATTCAGCTTTCCTCATGCAGATCCTGTATGTAGTTTGTTACATTTATGCCTATGCATTTACTTTTCTTTCTTTTCTTTTTTAATATTGCAAGTGTAAATGGTATATTAATTTCAAATTCAAAATGTGCATTACTAGTATGTAGAAAAGCAATAAATGTTTGTATATTAATCTTATTTCTGCAAACCTAACTATAGTCTTGTTAATTTCAGGAATTTTTTGGTCAACTTTTTGGCTTCTCTACATAGATATTCATGTCATCTATGACCAAGGGCAGTTTTATTTCTTCCTTCTCAATCTGTATGCCTTGTATTTTCTTTTTAAAAAAAATTGTCTTTTTGCATTACCCTGAATTTCCTGTATGATGTTGTAAAGGAGTATTGAGTGGGAACATAATTGCCTTGTTCCTGATCTTAGCAGAAAGGCTTCAAGTTTCTCACCATTAAGTGTGTTATTAGCTGTAGGCTTTTTGTACATATTCTTTATCAAACTGAGGAAGCTCCACTCCATTCTTAGTTTGCTGGGAGTTTTTAATCATGAAGGGGTGTTGGATTTTTACAAATGCTTTTCTGCATTGTTCTGTTATTTTTCATTCTTTTTTCTCTTTGCATTTCGCTTTGGGCAGTTTCTATTGACATATCGTCACGCTCACTGATGTTCTTCCTTAGCCATACCCAGTCTACTGCTGATCCCATCAAACATTCTTAATTTGTCTTACAGTGCTTTTTGATTTCTAGAATTTCCTTTTCATTATTTCTTAAAGTTTGCATTTTTCTGTTTATATTACTCATCTATCCTTGCATGTTGTCTACATTTTCCACTAGAGTCTTTAACATATTAATAATCATTATTTTTAAATCCCTATCTGATAATTCCAAAATCTGTATAAAATCTAAATCTGGCTTTGACGCTTTTTTGATCCCTTCATATAGGCTTTTTCTTGCATTTTAACATGTCTTTTAACTTTTTGTTGAAATCTGACATGATGTGTCAGGTAACAGGATACATGAGGATAAATATACATCCTGATAGGCTGTGTTTAATGTTTTCTATATCTGCGAGTGCCGGAGACTTCAGGTTCCTCCAGTTTCCTTTTTTTCCCTTTCTCCTATTTTGGTTTCCCTAAGAATTTCTTAATTTGTGTTCGTGCATTGCAGCTGTCTCTCTCTCTCTCCCGTAATCCACTATTATTAGACTGGAGCCCTGCATCAGATTTTGGTAAATCTGGGGTAGGGGAAGCATTATTTATCTATAATCATAATTAATCATATGATCGATAAAATTCTAATCATATATTAAATATTATAGTATATTTAATCATATATTACATAATTATGATTGAATCTTAAGTTTTTACTTGATCTTGAGTCACTAGGCTGTGACCTTCAGAAGTAATTTTTAGCCTTTTTTTGATCCCCTTAGTGAGATAGAAGAGTAGAAGGGGCTAGAGTTGTCTCACTGTCCTTTCTCCAAGTCAGATAATGTTCTGGCAAAGTAATTTCCATTAGAGGACAGGTCTTTGTCATGGAGAATGCCCTGAGCATATTTCAAAATAGTTAGTTTTCCTTTATCAGGTCTGAAAAAATTTGTTTTAGATCTTTATAATGAGAACCTCCTGAGTCTTCTGGAGGGTCCCCACCCTTTGCCTTTTTTTGTAACCACAAAAATAAGGACTTGGGAGCCCACCTAAGACTGGAATTCCAGGGTTTTTTTTAACTGTCAAGCTAGTCCACACTCAGCCTCTAAAGATTTCTCAAAATTACCATTTAAATGCTCCTACCAGTTACCAACTCTAATGACTTTTGCCCCTGCTAAGCTGATCTCAGCTGTGATTTCAGGTTTGCTGATCTCAGTTTTCTGATGGATATAATACAAGTCAGTGATTTCAGTTTGTTCAGATTTTTTTTATTCTGAGTATGGTATGGACAACTTCCAAGCTCCTTATATGTTGGAGCAAAATCAGATTACCACCATAGTATTCTTTAAGAGTTTATTTGTGATGTCAAAACTGTATAGATGCCATGTGTCTCCTAATTGTATGAACAATACATGTTCACAGCAAAGTACTTAGAAAATATAGAAAGTAAAAAGAAGTGAAAGTTACATAGAATTCCACCATTCTAAAAGCTCTTTTAATCTATCATTCTTTTTCATATAAATTATGTTATATATTTCCATACTCATAAAAATATTTAATTTCTACTTATTTGTATTGGCTTAATTGTATTTCATCATAGGGAAAACTATTATTAAATTTATCCAATTCTTATTTTGGCTCAAATTATTGTTTACTATTCATATAAACAAATAATGATGGCCACATTTATCTGTCAAATCAAATAAATATTGTTTTAATAATGAAAAAATTTTTAATCCAATATTTGAACTTTATTTCCTTGTCTGTCATCTATTTTTAATGTAAACTATACTTTTTCTTTTTCTATGAATTTTTCCTTTTTTCTAAAAACTATAAAGTTCTATTATCTTTAAATCAGAAAAACACACATCCATACTATACTTCAGATTTTCCATGGCTCTGCATGCAATTATTTCCTCTGTAGTTCAACTTCATACATGGTATTAAAAAGTCCTCAGTTCCACCATCCATCAAATATTTTATCAATTCTTTTCTTACCACACAATGAATAATTCTCTACTGGTCAGAAGACCACCCTCGTGTTCCATTTATTTATTGTTCCATCTTTGGACCTTTGTACTAATGTCATACAGTTTTTAATTTTTAGAATATTGGTATTGGCAGAACATTTTCAATAAATTGTTTTGTAATAGGTAATCTAATTTTACAGATCAAATGTCAAAAATATATAGTAAAATATCTCCATCTCTCTTAAATTCCCCATCTTCCTATCTCCTCTAACAAGTAACCATTGTCATTTAGATATTATTTATATTTCTATATATTTTATTCAAATCAATACAAATATACATATTTTTTTAAATAAAAATATGCAAATGGTGGTATATTATAAGACTCTTCTGGAGAACTTTCCTTAGTATAGGAAGAGATTCCAAATTTATGTTTTTAGGTGCATAGCATTCCAAAATATGGATGTCATAATTTATTTAGCTATCCTCATATTGATGAACATTTAGGATTTTTTATTACACAATTTTTATACATAATCAAATATCAATGTGAGAATATGCTCAATAAAATACTTTTAGAACATAGTTCTTTTTTATTTAATTTTTTATTTTGAGATAATTCTAAACTCATGTGCAGGTGTAAGAAACAGAACAGAGAGATCCCATGTACCCTTTTCCTAGTTCCCCAGTGGTAAATCTTGCAAAACTGTAGGACATTATTGTATCCAGGATACAGTCAAGATGGAGGCAAGATATATAGACAATCCTGTCATTTGCAAATGACAGGATTATATTTCTTCCTTTACAGTCTTTATGACTGTTATTTCCTTTTTGGAACAATTTGATTTGTTATATAGCTAGAGATAAGCAATACACTAAGGGAGCATAGTAAATATTGAACCATAGATTTAAACCAAGGTTTCCAAATCCAAATGCTATACTGTTTTGAATAATTATTTAGGAAACTGTATCGCTAATATAAAATTCTAAAGATTCAAAATTTCCAGGTGAGTCTTAGAGGGGAAAAGGAGGGTCTTCCTGAAATCCATTTGCATGAATGTCTTAGATACATCATGAAAAAAAACTCAATCCAATGGAAAAAAATTATCAGTGGCCTTAGTGGCCACTTTTTTCTCCTTCATATATTTTAACTGTCTTTAATTGTCCAGGGCCTTAAAAGATTAGTTATTCTATGCAAGTATGCTTTGATAACTAGGACAGTTATATTTTACCATGAAAAAGCTTTTTTGAATTGTGTATATGTGTATGCATGTGCATACATGATGTTATGTATGAGTGCATATGTATGTATGTGTATATTTGATTTTCAGTGTTCCTTATATAAGAGGGCTTCTATTGTTCTATCCTCTAAGACAGAGACTATCTCTTTTTATTTTTCTTGGAAACTCAGGGTAATCATAAAATCCACATTTCTATTTCTTGATAAAGCAAAATTATTACTGGTAGTTATAGACTCATGCATGTAATTCTCAGGGATTATGCAACCTGAGTTAGCTTACTTAATTTTTCTCATAAGACTTTTAACCTACTTTTTCAAATTTAAATCTCTTGAAAGATTTACTTCTAAATTTTGTTGGGATCTAGGACAAGAATACAAATGGAGATCCACATATTAAATGTTTATATATTTCAAAGCTATACATCAGGTTATATCTCCTAAAATACATTTTATCTCCTACTTTGGTAAATCAATGTCTTTAGTAAGAAAATTAAAAATGTGTATATATTATACATATATATAAAGCCATATGATTGAGGCAAAATATAAAAAACAATTGAATTTAAGTATTATTCAATTGATCAATCAATGTTTGGCTGATAGATGATAAAGTAGACACATGTAATTTATAATTTATTTAGTCTTTATTTCATAAAACTTTTTTATTTCAAGCAAAATTATGTTGTTAAAATAATGACTTTCACATAAATTGTGTTCTTGTTACAGTAATGTCAAATTAAATAATCTTCTTGAGTCATTAAAGTTTTTATATAGTGTTTTATTCATATTAATTTAGAAACAGTTTTTTCTGCTGAAGTTATTCACTAAATTGAAATTACCAAAAATTCCATAAAGCAATAGACTCAGAAATTCACCATGAATTTTACTTATCATATTTAAACATTGTAAAATAACCATGTGTGATAAATTATAATTATCACATTATTACAGAAAAGTTAACTTTTATCATAAAATTCAAACTCACTTATAAAATGATTTTTGATCTCTCAAAGTAATATCTACATATACTTAGTAATGTGAACAATTATTACATTCATGTTCATCTAGATCTGCACATGTATACATTTGAGAGTAATATGAATTGTTTAATTTTGCAAAATATTTCTCTTCCTGCTATTGATAATTTTGCAAACGTAATTCTTGAGTAGTTCCAGAACCAAGCTTTGGAAACAAAAGAAAAAAAAAATAAGTGTTTGAAATGATACTCCATTTGGCAAAAATCTATTATATTCATTCTATGTGAGAAGAAGGCTTATATATTAATTCATTTGTCTTTTTTCTTACCTGAGCATCCCACCAATGAAATCCTTCTGGAACTCTGAAACAGTTTCTTTCTCTAATGTCAGCAACAACCCAAACCACAAACTTTCCTGGTATTGGGACACAATTGCCTTTTGTTTCTAGGACATTGTGCAGGAGATGTGTTTCCCTTTTTTTGGTATTTGCATTAATCACAACAGCAGCTATTTAGATTTACTGGTTGTGTCTGAAATTGTATACTGGTTTCTGCAGCTTGGATCCTAATTGACAGACCAGTCCATGTGTTTTTTTATTAAATTTTAAGTTTGTGTGTATATATATATTAGGAGAAAGATAAAGAAGAAGGATGGGGGCAGTGTGGAAAGAGAGAAAGAGAGAGAGAGAGACACACACACACACACACACACACACACACACACACACACACGAGACCGTTTACAGCAAGGGACCCAAGTCAATGGCCCCTCTTGGTCCTACAGTTGTGAGAATGTGTGATAATGACATGCTGAGTTCTGAGTAGGGGCAGAGGCCCTTTTTGTCGGTGACTTTGGCGCAGGCACAGCCTCTGTCTCTAGACTAATCCAACTAGGTTTAATTTAGTAAAAGAACCTGGACAGCTGAACTGTTAAACAGTCACCTGACCAGATTTGCTCTGATGAGATAGGACCTGGCTGATGCTTTGCTCTATGAACTATACTTATCGTGTTTTCAGAAAGTCTGGATTCACTCAATAGGGTAATGATTGTCTGAGAATCAGACAGTTCATGTGCAACTATTCTATTTTCTGGATGGCTGCTGTTATTATCTGTTCCCTAGTACTGTAAATGTGTGGTTAGTATCCCATATATACAATCTTTACTTGCAATTTTAGAAATTTCAGTTGGCAAGTATGGAAAAAGGCTTGTAAGTTGAATGTTTGCAAATTTTTGATGTTTTCAATGCATAATTCTTATACATTAAAATTCTGTGTTACTTATTTATATTATCTTACAGTTTTTAAAATTAATTTGTTTTTAATGAAAACTTAAAATGGTCAATACAACATTCAGCTTCCAATAGGAGTGCATTGTTAGTGAGATTGAGTGTCAATACAATCTTTATTTGCTATGAATGGAAATGCAAGCTATTGTGTATTATAACTATTGTTTAAACAAGCAGAAAGCAAAAGAGCTCAAAAATAATCAAGAATATTTTTTCCCAAGTCTTATTGTAGTTTTATATTAGTGTTTTTTCTAAAATTAAAATACAGTAAATCATGTCATTATAAAATGAAATCTGTAAATGTAAAAAGGAATCATATAGGCTGTGCGTGGTGGCTCACACCTGTAATCCTAGCACTTTGGGACGTCAAGGCTGGAGGATCGCTTGAGCTCAGAAGTTCCAGACCAGCCTGGGTAAGAGTGAGACTCTGACTCTAAAAAAAAAAAAAAAAAAAATCATATAATTTTATGATTGTTGCATTTTAAAACTTTAGGATTTTTTTCTTTGCTGACTTCAATTTTGATTGTGTCTTGGAGATACAATTGCATGATAATAATAGTAAGTATTACCTATTTTGTTCCTCATATTGTACTGGTTGCTTTATTTTGCTAATTCAACCCTTTCAAAATCATATAGGTGACTTAAATTTGCATTTTTGTGCAACTAACAGAAAATCCAAGTGTCATCAGCTGTGGCATATTGCATTATTTACCCCAAATACTCACCACCACCTAGTCCATTTGCCCTTTGTTACATTACTTTGCAGTTCTCTCCTCTAAATGTAGTAGAGCCTGTTTCCCATATTTCGATTAGGGGTTGCCTTATGACTTGCTTTAGTCAATAGAATAAAGCATTCCAGTTCTAGGGTTAAAGAGGCCTTTGGAGTTTCTATTAGCTTTCTTGTGATTCTATCATTATGATGAGAAGAATTTACTTGGGCTATACTGCTGTTTTCAGAAAAAGGACAACAGACATATCAAGCAGAGCCACCCCTGCCAAGTTGCCCCAGATGAGCATATTCTACATTAACTGACACACAGATGCAGGAATGGTAAGCCACTGAGTTTGGGGGAGCATTGCTATTGAGCAATAGGTAACCAACATATTTATGTTTACTTACCTCATACAACAAAAATTTTAGAAGGAAATTCTAGACTAGTGGAACCTTTCAAGTATGTTTTCATACGCCCAGATCCTTCAGTAATTCCTGTTACATCAAAAATTATGTTATGGCTTTTAATTCTTATGGTCAGAAAATAGCTTCAACACCACCTTCCTCTTCCCTTCCGTCTCCCTCCCTTCCCTTCCCCCATTAAGAAAAAAAATAGCTTCAATAAACAACTGATTGTCTAGCGTAGGATGTCATGACCACATACATCCTCAAGATTGGCTGAGAAAGTGGGTATTTTTCTTTGTAGCTGCTATCGTAGGGACAGGCAAAACAAAAATGAATTATCAATGCCTTTTGGGGACCTACCCTCAAGAGATACAACTCAAAAGTATGATTCAGTTATTGCATCTAGCTTCAAGTTAGAATATCTGGATGATGTACAGTTTTTCTGTCAGATGCAGATACAGTCTGACAGTGTATAAGTTTAAAAGACTATAACAATACAATGTACGGTGGTAGAGAATCATGAGATTTAAGCAATAAAAATCCCATTTGAAAATAGGGAGAATAGAAAATAGCCATAACTATGAATAAATCCTGCTGTTTAGGAATAGGGAGAACTCTGCTCTGGTGATGGAGAAAATTCCTATGAGCCCTTGATTCTGTTCTTGGGAACAACTTCCTTATCTATTATCGTCCTTGGTGTTATCTGAGGTAGATTTGGGGATGATGACCTCTCTAGCAGGTGTGGAGCTTTCTCAAATTGTCTTCTCTTGGTCTGAGTTTGGAGACCTAGAATTTATATTCGTTTGGAACATTCACTGGCTCTTAAAGTCTACACTCATGAATTATTTGATGATTCAGTTCTCCCTAAAATTAGTAAGTGCTCAGTCAAGTTGTTTTTGGTCACATCTATAAGAAAATGTTCACAAATTTTATCCACATATAGTTTTAACCCTCAGAGACTTTGCCTCTTGTTTGTCTTTCTACTCTACCTATTCTTTTGGCATTCGATTTGAAGCAATTTCTTTGATGTAATTTTTTAAAATGGGAACTTCAGTGGGGTAAAATTTTTTATTCCTTTTTTGGCAGCCACTTCCAACACTTTGAATGGCAGAGCATTTTCACAAGCAAGAGAAATGCCTGAGACCCAATCTTGTTTTCTGTAAGGCTGACACTAACCTTCAGGTTTTAACAGGTTCAAATACATAGACTCCTGTTTTCCTGATTCCCTCATCCTGAATAATACATTGTTTGTCTTTTCAACACTGAAAAGGCTCCAAATGACATGAATCAATCAACATGGGTTGCACCTACAAGGAGCACCTCTCTTACCATTTGTAAATTTGATAAACCAAATCTGAAAGGCCCACCCTTTCTTATAAGGATTTTCTAAAATTGACATAGGTCAACATTCTGAATTTTTAAAAAATTATTTCTGTAAAAGTTATAACCTGAGTCTGCATGTGGTCTATAGCGGGCTATAGTTAGACCAAATGTTTTGTCTTCATACAACGAGAATCTGTGCCCTCCTACCCAGAAACTGGCAGGACTTTGTCTCTCAGGGTCCTACCTCTTTTACACTTAGTAAACTCAATATTGTCTTTCTTTCTTTTTTTACAGCATTCCAATTTCAAGTACAGATTTTACATTTGTTAAAATTTTGTTTGGTTTCAAATAACAGGAATCCTATACCAAGAAAAGTTCAACAACTATAAGATTTCTATATCTCATTGAAGAAAGAACCTGGGATGACTGTTTAAAGACAGATTATTCCATTTTCCTAATGGCCCATCCTGTACATGTGACTTTTGTCATTGTGATCGTAAGATGGTTCTGGGCTTTTAGACATTAACTCTACATTTCATGTGGAAAAGGGGGGAAATAAAGGCAAGCAGGCTGACTTCATCTGTTCCTTTAAAAAACTTTCCTGGAATCCCTACCCAGTGACTTATATTCACATTTCCTGGTCAGAAGTAGTTTTCAAGTTACCTCTACTTTTAAAGCAGCCAGGGAAAGTGAATATGTTACACTTCCAGCTGATATGTTAGAGGTAGGAAGGAGGAATTTGGTTGTGAATGGCTTTTGTGTAGCTAACCCTTAGTATTGACATCAATATTGTTTCTCTTGATTAGATTAGGAATTTACAAGTATATTTTTCCTTAAATTATCCAAGTTGTTTACATGTACAATTGGGAATATTTTTTCTAATAAAAGCTTTTCTGTCTGTTTTATCTAGAATGTCTAACCCCAGTCTTTTAAATTTCCTTAACCCCACAATTTGGTAACTGTTTCAAATAAAAGAATGTTCCTTTGTTGAGTGCAAATTTATTAATAAAAAATGATAAACATCTTAATAGAAATCCCAAGGCTCTTCATTTTTAGAGCACCATGCTCAGTACGAGTAAGACTTGCTGAGGTTTAATGGAAAGAACAAAGGAAATGGAGGTAGAAGACTCCTGTTTTTGCCAAATAACATAAGACTTTTGAGCATCAGATTCCCTGTTCCACACAGTCAAATCATATCTATTTCAAATGAAGGTTGTATAATTTAATTAAAATAATGTCTACGGCAGCATTTTGTGAAGGCTGAGGCAGGTTGTATTGCAAATATTGTTACATATTCACCCCAAGCTAAAGGGAAGTTGATTTTTGCCAAAGAAGTACATACACAATGGGCTTACACTTTTTACACTTATAAAATTAAGATCTTTAGAAATCTGTGTTTATGTGAAATTCTTTTTCCCATCTTATTTTAACATGGAAGAAAGCCCACTTTGCTGGATTTCTCTAAAATGATAATTTTCTGCTCTCTTAGGACCATTAACTGAAGAAAATTCATTTGAAAAAATTTTATCCTTTTTAGGTTAATTTAATGTAAGTACAGTGGTGAGCTCTGTGAAGACTGCTTCTTCCTGTGTCAGATGTCCTTGCTGAAGTCTGTTAATAATGTGCCCTTCATGATTTATGGGCTGTCATTAGAGAAAGGAACAGGAATGACAGAAAAGTAACTCTTAGGTGAGTCATATACTGAAAAAGCACAACTTAGAACATAACAATGACTCTGTTGTGCTGTCTAATGCCAGTCAAAACATGACTGCAACACCAATTCTGCAAAATGTGTCTTCATTATTGTCTTTTATTTCACTCCTGTGAGAACACGGGAGTCTCGTCTCAAGAATGTTGGGATTAAAAAGCACACACATTTAAAATGAAAAGAAGTGAAAAGAGATAAGAGACAGTGAAAACATCTCAGTCAGGTTTATGTAGGATATAAAGGTAATAGAATTTATTCTCCTCTAAGCAAGCAATAGAGTTTCTAAAGAATTTAACTTCCAAATTCAGAAATTTCAAAAATACCATTCTGATTATGGAAGGATCATATTTCTAATTTGCATAGGCTAAATTTCTTCTTAATTTATTAGCACACTGAAGTTTGGGAATAAAATAATAAATTACTGATACATAAAGTGATTTTTGCAACTGTTTTTGTCTCTCAAAAATTAGTAGTTACTAAATTTATTCCATTAGAATTGAAAAATTTGAATTGCAGTTTCTCTTTAGTTACCGTCACTAACATCTGTCTATTGACTTTGCTATAAATTCATATTTGTAGAGGTACAATGTTTATCTGCTGACCTACTAGGCAATTGTTATCCATAGATAGTTTGCACCAATGGGCAAAGAGAAGCCGAGTTTAGTCTTCATTTGTCCCATGGTGTGCCTCACTCAGTTGTTTGCTCCAAGATACATCTAATGAGATTGGTGCTGCTTTCATTTTATGGCTGGCAAAGAAGTGAAATGGTGAGGCAAAGCTAAACTATAAAATCTAATCCTATTTTGACATTTGACAGTCGGTGCCCAGTTCTGTAGCCATTAATGCCTATTATCTCTTGCTGATGTTCCTGATGAGTTACATACAAAGAAAATTCTTTTCAGTTAGTGGTAAATTATCCAGGCTCCCTCCCTCCATTTTTTGTACTATTGATCAAGTGTGTGCCATGCCCTTCAGTCATTCTGCAATCTGTGCAGCATGCTACAGACTTAATAAATACCTCATCGAAAAGTTGTCATTTTTGTCACAGAAAACTATATGTCAGATATTCAGATATTTACTAACAGATATTAAGATCATAATAACATCAGTATTCTTAACCTACCTAAAAAAAATTAGCCTTACCTACAGAAATCTGTAAGGATATTGTATTTATTTTTCCTTGCTTTCAATAATATACAAATGAGAAATTTTCTTTCACTTGGGGATAAAAACGTACATTTGAAATCTAGTTCTCATGTATTTACACTACAGCTTAATGTCATGACCAAATTATTTTTTAAAATACAGTATTTATAAATAAAAATAGCTATAAGAAAACTCATATTGTTTTCCACAATGATAGATTTCCAATTTCTTATAATACATGGTAGTTTGTAGATGATTCTCTATTTTTCAAAGATGAAAAGTTCAATGATTTCACATTTTATTACAATATATACAGTAAAATTATCTGTGGCTTAGGTAAAAACAGATGAGAATAAATCGTCAGCTAACACCCCAAGAGAGGGAATATGTGACTTAATGCTAACAATTGTCATTCTTGAAAATGACTGGTTTTGGAGCAGACTAATTCACTTATCTTTTTTGTTATGATATCCTAATCTCTAGAAATCAAATATTAATATAAATAAAGACATTTCAACCGAGAAACAGTGAAAAGGTCTCCATTTAAAAATACTGTAATTTTAATCTCAATTGTGGTTAATGCTTTGTCAATCAGCTAATATATTTTTTTAATGTCTACTAAGTGTCAAGTCCTTTAATCATCATTGAAGACACAGAGGTTGTCAGGTCTGGCCTCTTGGTGGGCTGTTGTCCTGGTTCTTTGGCTCCTTGCTTGGAAAAATCATAAGCAGGGCTAGTGTGATTCATGGAGTAAATACAGATAGGAAGCAATTCCACACAAACACTTTTTATTGCAGAAAAGTAAGAAGCTACACAAAACAAAAATACATTCCAGAGATAGGAACGGCTCAGTCTCCACGAGTGGAGAAAGACGTTAAGGGCTCCCAGGTGGTTTCCTTTCATTGGCCTCGTCCAGAGGAGGGCTTATGGGAGATGTGGGATGTTACCAAAGGATTGATGTATGTGATTGTCAGGTGTTCTGTGTTTTCCTGCAGTCCTTTCCCTTGATTGGTCCCTAGCTTCTCTGCGCCTAGGAACTGCCCTCCTGGCCTGTATCTGCCACCTGCAGATTTGGTTCCTGCCTAACAAGATGAAGGTGGCACACGTACAGTTAGTAGACTAAACTGGGAGATCAATACCAGCACCAGCAATAGAGGTGTTACAAAATATACTTTATGAGCCTATAAGAAAGATACCTTAGTGTGTCTGAGGAAATCCAGAAAGGCTTTATGGAGGAGGAATCATATTTCTTTTAGTTTTTGTTTGTGGTAGGCAAGATTAATGGCCACCCCAAAAGGTGCACATCCTAATCCCTGACACCTGTGAATATGTTACCCTGCATAGTAAAGAGAACTTTGTAGATGTGATTATGTTAAAGGGCCTTGGGATGGGAAGATCATCTTGGATTATCTAGTCCTTCTAAGTTGAAGAAGGAGTCAGAGTCGGAGATGGAGGCATGATGACAAAAGCAGGGATCTGAGTCATATGATGCCAAGAGCCAAGGAATGCAGGGAAGTGGAGAAGGAAAGGAAATATGTTCTTTCCTTGAGCCTCCAGAGGAGTACAGCCCAGCTGGTGCCTTGATGTTTGCCCAATAAGATTCATTTTGAACTTATGAAGTCTAGGAATTGTAGGTTAATAAATGTGTGTTGTTTTAAGCCACTAAGTCTATAATAATTTGTTACAGCAGCAATAGAAAACTAACACAGTGTTTTTTTAATTTGTTTGTTTTGCTATTTAGCATCAGAATGCCTGTTCTACATTTTGACAATTCTCCACTGTTTGAGATAGGAGCAAATAATGCCAGAGAGACACACTTTCCTAGTCTTTCTGAGAAAGAGAGCATGAGTCGGACTCTGGGGCTTGGCAATTTAGACCTTCCCTCCCAGGCCTGACAGTAGTGGTAGCAGTGCCTCCAACATCCAGTCTCTAAGAATAGCGGTGCCAGGGGCCATCCTTAGCCTAGTCAAGGTAGAAACTGAATTGCAGCCTCTTCTCCTTTTGTCCCTACCGTTTTAAAAAATTTGCTTATTAGAACCTTTACAGTGATTTTATGTGGTATTAGATATGCTTTCAAAAAAATTTTCTTTCTGCTTGAATCACCCAAAGTCAATTTCTGCCACTTTTGTTGAAGAATGTAGAATGATATAAAAAGTGGAGAGAATAAAGACATAAGGCATGGAAGGAGAGATCCAAGAGTACTGAAATAATTTCAAGTATGTTAGCAGTGCTGGAGTTTCTAAAGCAAGGGGCTTGCTAGATAATACTGTACCAGTATGCAAGAATCAGAGGGAATCACTCAGGTGCCATGAACATAAAGTTAAATTGTTTAAATTGTAACTTTTATCCTTTATCTAATAGTGGGGGTCATTGAAGAAATAACAGAGTGATATAATCAGATATAGATGTTAGAAAAAGATAAATGAGACAAGTAAAACAGAGATTATTAAAGTGGCCATTTAAGTAGTTTAGGAAGACTTTGGAGTACTTCATATAAAAATTAACAGAGCAGAGACGGAAACAGAGAGAGTAGTATGAAAGTTCTATTTCTTTTTAATTTTTACATTAGGAGGAAATGACTGCTGCTTTATGATTAAATGAAGATGGGAGGTGAAATTGAGGCAATAATGTAGCCTGACTTTTTATTCAATTTTTTGTGTTTGGAGTTTTTAATATACAGGTATGATGTATCAGACAAGCACACTAGTCTGAAGTTCAAGAAAGAGATGCAAACAGATGGTATATATTAGGAGTCTTCAACTTCAGGGTCCTCACAGAAGCCTCAGGTATTGAGGAGATCTGCTGAAGGGAGGATAAGATAAATGATATGATTAACATAAATCTGGTGTTCAGTTGGTCTCAATGCCATAGTTATTAAATCTCTTTACTGAGTAGTAGTGAAAACAGCAACAACTGTTTTTATTGGAGGAAACTGAATAACTCGATGCATGTCAACTTGGGAAGTGAAGCAGTGAAAGCAAATTTTTTTCCCACGTTGTTACTCTATACAAAGCATTTGACTACTGTCAAGAAATGAAAGTGGACTCTTAACACTTCACAAAACTTTCAATTACATGTAGGTAGAAAGGGAATTTATTTAGCTTTTCTCTTTTCTGAGTAATATTTAATAAATTAAGCCAACTGGCATAACTGTGGTTGACATTGGCTACAGAGCATAGCATATTCCTGCAACATTTTCATAGACAAGAAGAAATAAAGAGTGCTGAAATATATACCAAAGTTTATTTGAATTATGATACTAGTGAGGATGGAAGGATACTTCACAAGGAAATAAAGAAATGAAATAAAGTACTAACCTGAATCTCAAACATTCTGCTTCTACTGATTTGAATATTCGACCTTCAGGATTTATAGAAGAGCAATGGGTTAGAAAATTTGGTCTATTAGAACAAGTTCAAGTACAGAGATTTTTTTTCTAAAAAGTTATTCAAGAGATAACTATTCTCACCCTGTCTCCAGGAACCATGGAATAAGATATGAAAAAATTAGTCACAACTGTCATAAACTTACTTCAGTGATATAAATAAGAATAGAGCACCATATTAAACACTTGATTATTTGATTAATATTAAATTGAACACATTTCTTTCATGGTATTCAAAAACAGTATCAGTTCCTATCTTACTAATTTTGATGAGTTCATTTTTGGTTCTTGAAATAGAATTGTCCCTATCCTGAAATATTCTAAAACTTGTGAGTTAGACACTCCACCATTCTTTTCATTAAAGTAGTGGTTTTCAACTCTGTAAGACCAAAGGCCACTTTTTTTTTTTTTTTTTTTGAGACAGAGTGTCTGTTGCCCTGGCTAGAGTGCCATGGCGTCAGCCTAGCTCACTGCAACCTCAAGCTCCTGGGCTCAAGCAATCCTCCTGCCTCAGCCTCCCAAGTAGCTGGGACTACAGGCATGCGCCACCATGCCCGGCTAATTTTTTCTATACATTTTTTTAGTTGTCCAATTGATTTCTTTCTATTTTTTAGTAGAGATGGGGTCTCGCTCTTGCTCATACTGGTCTCAAACTCTTGAGATCAAACAATCCTCCTGCCTCGGCCTCCCAGAGTGCT
>CAUYSK010021044.1:0-11810 GCA_963575035.1 Avahi laniger
AACCTGAGGCATGAAACCATAAGAATTCTAGAAGAAAATGTTGGAAAAACTCTTAGAGATATCAGTCTAGGCAAAGAACTTATGAGAAGACCCCAAAGGCAATCACAGCAACAACAAAAATAAATAAATAGGATGTGATCAAATTTAAAAGCTTCTGCACAGCCAAGGAAACAACCATTCGAGTGAATAGACAATCTACAGAATGGGAGAAAATATTGTCATGCTACACATCCGATAAAGGGCTGGTAACTAGAATCTATATAGAACTCAAGAAAATCAACAACGACAACAAAATCAAACAACTCCATTAAAAAGTAAGCAAAGGACATGAATAGAAACTTTTTAAAAGATAGACTAATGGCCAAAAAACATACAAAAAAATGCTCAACATCTCTAATCATCAGGAAAATGCAAATCAAAACTACAATGAGATTCACTTAACTCCAGTGAGAATGGCTTTTATGCAAAAGTTCCAAAATGACAAATGTTGGTGTGGTTACAGAGAGAAAGAAACACTCTCATACACTGTTGGTGGGACTGCAAACTAGTACAACATCTATGGAAAGTGCTGTGAAGATACTTAAAAGAGTTAAAAGTAGAACTATCATTTAATCCAGCAATCCCACTACTGGGTATCTACCCAAAGGAAAAAAAAAGACATTCTATAAAAAAGACATCTGCACTGGAATGTTTACAGCAACACAATTCACAATTGCAAAGATGCGGAAACAACCCAAGTGCCCATAAATACATGAGTGGATTAACAAAATGTGGTATATGAATCCCATGGAGTACTACTCAGCCATAAAAAATGGTGAACTAATATTTCTTGTATTATCTTAGATAGAGCTGGAAACCATTTTTCTAAGTGAAGCATCACAAGAATGGAAAAACAAACAACCACATGTACTTACCAATTAAGTCAGAACTCACTCACTCCAATTAATTTGAAACTAATTGATCAACACCTATGTGCACATATGGAAATAACATTCATCAGAAATCAAACAGATGGGAGGGAGCCCAGGAGGGATGTGTAAAGTCACACCTAATGGGTACAATGTACGCTATCTGGAAGATAGGCATGGTACAAAAGCAATTTATTTAACCAAAGCATTTGTACCCCCATAATATTCTGAAATTTTAAAAAGTTTTCAAGTTTAAAAAATATTTTAATTGTTAGGTTAAAAGAATAAACTATTTTTTAAATTCAAAAATATTAAAAATTTAAAAATAAACTAAAATATTTAATCCGAAAATCAAAAATAAAAATGGGGTACAGCTTAAAAATTTTTATTAAATTAAAAGAAAGGGAAATACAAAAACACCCAACATTCAACAGGGTAAAATTCATGATGTCTGACATTCAATCAAAACACACAAAGAAACAGAAAAATATGACCTATAATCAGGAGAAAAAATACTCAATTGAAGCTGACTAAGAAGTGAAACAGATGATAGAACTAGTACACCAGAACATTAAAACAGTAATTATAACTGTATTTCATCTGTACAAGGAAAGACTGAAACATTAAGTAGATACATGGAAATATTTAAAAGACTCAAATCAACATCAAGATATGAAAACTATAAGATTAGAAATGAAAAGTTCAATGGATAAGATGAACCACAGATTACACATTGAAGAAAAGAAATCAATGGATTTACACAGCATTGAAAACTACCCAAATGAAAAGCAGAATGAAAAATTATGGATAAACATTGAAAAATCTCATCAGCTTTGAGACTATTTTGAACATGTAATTGAAGTCTCCAAGGTGAGATGGGGGAAGGCTACAAAAAGTATTTGAGAAAATAATTTGAAATTAAAAAAAAAATTTAAATATTGTTTTTTTCAGTCCTAGTACTTTCATTTTGTTCTTTTTCATATCTTATATTTCTCTCTACATTATATTTATATTTTTAAATCCTTGAGCATAAGTAGTTTAAACATTTTCTGCTAATTTTATCATCAATGTCATTTAGGAGTCTCTTTTTGTTTAATTTTTCTCCTGGTAAATAGGGCATATTCTTCTTGGCTCTATGCATCCTAGTTATTAGTAATATTTTATTGGATGCCATACATTGTAATATTACATTTTTGCATGTGCGTTTCCTTCTTTCACATAATATTGACGTTTATTTTGCAGTCAATTAAGTAATTTGTGGATCAATCTGATATCTCTGAAGTCAATTTTTTGCTTTGTGGTAATAATTTTAGAGGAGTCTTTCCTTTGGTGCTACTTTACTCCTAATACTAAAGTATTACTCTTCAGAAATCTATACTGAATGCCCTGAGTATTCTACAAGGTATCTCTAGCCTGACTTGTCGTAACTTATATATCCTCCAGCCCTATGTCAACTCTGGTAATTGTTCAGCTTAAACATTCTTGGTAGTTCTTTACTAGCCTGATGAAATTTTGTTCTATACCTGTGAAGATTAAAATTCAGTAATAGACTCAAAGTGACTCTCGTTTAGATGTGTGGAGCTCCTTCTCTGTGTATCTCTCTTCTCTTGTCATATCTCGTCCTACAAATTGTAGCTACCTTAGCCTCCCCAAGCTCTTCCTGCTGTCATCTCATTTCAGCAAGACTGAGGTGCTCTGCTTAAGGGCCCCTTCCTGGGTCATGGTCCAGAATACACCTCCAGGCAGAAATCTGGGAAAATTATATTGCCCATTTTAAAAAAATATTTAATATGGATAACTTCCCTGGGCTGCTTATTTCCAATGTTTGAAAATAGCTCTTTTTTATATTTTACTGTTTTCTACTTGTTTGTGATAAAGGGCATGACATGCTCAGGACTCTTATGGCTAAAGATGAACTTCTGAGTTGCTTTTTAAGAACTTACTTTTTAGCAGAAAAAAAGTAAGATTGCAATTTTCTGGTAAATAGTGGCAGGTACAAAAATATCAGTTAATAACTTATGAATGGTCTTATCAAAAATAAAATATATAGTGACATATGCAAGTTCATCTGTGTCACTACAAATTTCTAGATAATGAAATGCTCTGCTGACAGGGAGAAATGATAGCGTTATTTCGTTTTTACTCTAAACAACCCTTTATGATGTCTTAAATTTTCTAGCTGTCTCTTCCTTTCTTTTGGTGCTTTCATGAATATATGCAATATAATCATCTTTTACTTCTTATGTAGGTTGGGGAGAGGCATGTAGAAAGAGTCAATAAGGTAAGGAAGCCTTTGACAATCTCTAACAATGAAATTTGAAGAAAACAAATGGGTCATAGCATCAGGACCATGGATAGCAACACAGTTCTTTGCAATTCACCTGCACTCTGAATACTGTAGTTACATAAAATAAATATTGCGGTTCTAGCTCCTAGATGTCTGCCCTGTTACTTACCTCCCAGGGACGTGTAAAAGAAGAACCAAGATAATAACCATAGTTTAATGTATGTAGTTTATTACTTAAAAAAAATAAGGTAGATGCCTAAATACTGGAATATGAATTTAAGGCAGAGAAGTATCAGCAGAAATTCTTACTTGATATAAAGAGTATCTATTTAGGTAGCTTAAGTTTTCATTGCCTACAATTGGGGTTTAAGTGGCATGAATTCTGTAAATTTAACAACTACAAAAAGGAAGTCTTAATTTTCTTTTCACTTGCCTTTTCATTTAGGACAGGGGTTTTGAACCCTGGCTACGCATTGGAATCACCTGGGATTCTTTTTATACATCCTTATGTCCTAACCTCTCCTTCTTAGAGATTCTGATTTAATTGAACCAGTATGTGTTTTTATTTTCAAACCCTCTGGTGAGTCTAAAAATGACATCAGTTGGAGAGCCACTCAAATTGTGTTTCACAGACCAACATCCCTGGCATCAACTAGGACTTTTTTTGAAATGCAGAATCTCAGGCCCTGCTCCAGACATACAGAATTAGAATCTACATTTTAACACTATCCACAGATGATTCATATGCACATTTAAGTTTTAGAACATTCTTTAGTTGACAAAGATATATTTCTCACCTTCAAGGAATTCTGAATGTAAATAGTGGAACATTTAGACCTGTGATAATCCCAAATTGGCCTTAGCATCAGAATCACATCCTTTTTTTGTTATAAAGATACATTCTTAGGCTCCAATCTAACCCTAGCCAATCAGTTTCTCCAAGTATAAAACTTGGGCATCTGTATGTTTATTACAAGTTCCAGGTGGTTCTGATAATCAGAGAAGTTTGGGAAATTCAGTAAAACAAAGACTACATTTTCAACATTTGCCTCTACCAAAAGTCCCAACCAAGCAAAGGAGCAAGTGTAGTCATGAAATCAGTAAATAATGGTAGATATATTGTTTCCTTATGCACAAATCAAGGGTATGAGGACACAAACAATTTAATTTAAATTGCATAATCTCTTTTTAAAATATACTGTACACTTTGGATATTTTTGCTGCGGCTGCAATGATGAAAAATATATGTACCTGACCATTTGAAAGGTTCTGTCAGTTTAGAATTTTAGGACACTTCTATGCAATGCAGATGGACTCTAATAGAGATTGTGGAGGGAAATGGCAGTCTGACAGGAAACTGAAAGAAAATTGACAGATGCAGCAAGTGTGAGGATGATGTAATGCTGAGTAGGCTGTTTTGTAACAGAAAAAAGAGAACATTTCAAAACTAGTTAAGCTAGTTATGAGAATTAACTAGGCCAAAAACTTGTGAGTATTTGAATGCTTTTAACACTGTAGAGAGTGTCGAAAACTTATCACATGGTTAAATCTTAAGTGTCTGAGTCATGGAGCCTGAAAAATTTTTGTCTTGGTAAATAGAGGTAGATGAAAATACACCCAAAAGGACAGACATTTCGCTATACAAATATAACTTTTTATAAAAGTTCTTAGAATTTCTTATTAAACTCTAAATTTATAAGTGTCTAGGAGGAATGAAAAATCTTATTTTGTTATGTCTTTATAAACAGTGTATCCAGACACGAAACACAGATTTGGAATTAAGGATCCCTAGGATTGAGTTCCAGCAAAGTCACTTAACATGTGACATTTTCAGAGTATTTATCTATTTTGAGGTTCAGTCGCCTCATATCTAAAAGGGAAATAATGTTAATTCTCTTGTTAGGACAATCATATGTCTGATATCCTCTCTCAGTTGTGGATGACAATCTGGAGATTATGGTTAAAACTTTAGCTGGACTCTCTAAATAAATGTAAAGGCTTCACAGCTTAATGGAGTTACACAACACAGATAAATGTTATTGTATCAGACTCTAAAGCAACAAAAAATTATATACTAGTCTGGTGCCATAAGACTCAAGTGAAGTAAAAAACATATTAATCTCATGACAGTTGACATACAGTGAAGGACACACAATTTTGGGTATGTTACAGTAACATACAAAAAGAGTAAGGTTCTTAGTTGTATTTTTAAGCTGCTAAATCTTTATAGATATTTTTCCACTGTGGCATATTTTATGTTTGATAGTAATTGATTCATTCAATTGTTAGTTCAACAAATGTTTTTTAAGCTCATACTCTGTGTCAGACAAATGTAAGCATAAAGAAATCCTAAAGAAATAAGGGCAAAATAAAATAAATGAAATGAACCACATATCATGGGGCTAAACCACACAAACAGGAATTATATCAGTTGATTTTAAGGCACAGAAATTTATACATCACTGGTGGGATATAGCCTAAGGACACGATCTCAAAATGGTTCTAATAATCATATTGTTATTCTGTAACTATTTGTATGTTTGTGTGTCTACATTTGACAAGCCAATTGTTTATACAAACACACACACATATTAACATAAGATCAGAAAAAAATACTTATGCTACTGTTGTTAGGATGAAAGATTTTCACCAGAAGAGAGAAAATATGGAAACATAAGATTTTGTAATCAGAAATTTGAATATGAACTAATGGTGTATTTTATTTCCAATTTTCTCCAAGCTCTGTCCAATGCAAAATTCTAGAAATACTGACCAACACAGTAGCTATAAGCATCCTTAGCACTTAAGATTTTTAAATATCATTTTTCACTTAAAGGAACCAGAGTTTGGGGGAAATTGGCTGCTTCCAGGTGTTGGACAAGAGATGCATAAGAAGAGCATAGAGCTTAACAGAAAGTAGTTCAACTAGCCAAAGAAAGAACAATTTGAACAATAGCAATAATAATAATTGCAATGGACATGTGTTTAAAATATTGTAAGTATGTTCAAATCTATGATATTTGCAATTATACAAAATAGTAAAAACATATATTGGTCACCTTGAACGATTCTAAAAAACCAGTCCATTCTTCTAAAATCTATAAATTAAGGGGAAACGTTTTTCATTTATCCTATAATTCCCATACACTCACCTCAGGATTAAAAACTAGATGATGAAAGAAAGTTTTTCTCTTTAGACATATTTTAGCAAATAAATGAAGAAAGAATGGTGAATTAGACTATAACTATTTAGCAACACTTAAAAAAATAATGAATTTAGGCTACAAGCATCAACAACACCTAAAACTGCTAAGCGAATTACAGGTGGGGAACATTATTATGAATGCATGAGGCTGACAGCAAGAATGATAGTCAGAGATTATGTGACTTTTGATTTGTGACACCAGGAAATGCAAACCACCTTGAACTATTTTGCCACAATATGAATGTGAATCTCATCTTGTCCTGACATAACTACTAGGTTTCAGAAAACATAAATTAGAGGAAAATGCTAAAAGACACCATGCTGGAGGATATGCAACCAAAAAAACTCAGAGGGAGGGATACTCTGCAGATCAAATGACAGGTTTCACCAACAGATAGAAAGAAATTAAAAAGAAGAGACAAGAAAGGGGGAATACATAAATTAAAAAGAGAAAGAAATTAGCAATCAAATATCTGTGTGAATCTTATTTGGAACTATGAAATATTTTAAGACTGTCATGGAAACTTGAACACTGAATAGATATTTGTTATGATAAGAATGTTAGGAATGATTCCTTATCTTTTAGCAATAGAGACTGAAGTGTTCACAGATAAAGTGATATGATGTCTGAAATTCACCTCGAAGTATTTAATGGTGTGTTTGGGGAAAGGGGTACATGAAGATACAGTTAAAACTGATAATTATTCAATGTCGATAATGTCGATGATAGGTACATAGGGAATCACTGTATTGTTCTCTCTGCTTTTGAGTATTTGAAGTTTCCATAATGACATTGTGAAAGAAAAATAAATATAAGCAACATGTGAAAATCTTGCTTACATTTAGAATATTTTGAAAAGGGGTATAGGTGAAAGCAGGAAGAATAGTTAGGAGATTACTGCAGTGAAGCCACAAAGAGATGATGCCGGTTTAGACTACTGAGTGAATGGCAGTGAAGATTAAAAACTTGAAAGGATTTGATCTAGGTGGAGGAGGGAGAGTCAACTGTATTTCTAACTGGTTGTACTAGGAGTTGAAGAAAATGGAGTTAACAAGAATATCTCTTAGGACCTCTGGGTAGATAGTAATGTCTTTTACTGAGATGGAAAAGACTGAGAAGTGAGGGTCAGTCACATGGAAATTTGAGGTGAGAGGTAATCAACAGTTCTGTTCCGGGCATTTTAAGTCTGAGACATTTATTGCACATAGAGGAGAATAGAACACAGGAGAGAGAGCAGTCCAGGACATACATATTAAGGGATCATAGACATATAGATATTGTCTAAGGACATAGGACTAGATAAGTATATCTACTACAGAGGATAGAAACAAAAAGGAAAAGAAGAGCACGGCCCTGAAGGAATAGCAACATTAGATGTCACCTAGAGCAGAAGGAACAAAAGAACCAGGGAACAGGCACCTAGGGTAGAGAAAGAAAGCGGAGATGCAGCCCAGTTTTCTTGTTTTAATTATGTTCATTTTACAACTCATTTATAGAAGGTATTCTAACAACTGGGCTTGCTAATAAGTAAATGAGCCCTGTCCCTTCACAAGCAACCCGCAAAGGCAGTGCACCGCAAAAGGTATCTACTTATTGATGCAAACGTAAAGTTCTTGGTTACAAATGAAAACACACCAAAATCAAAATAAAGAAACCCTTTGGAACATGACCAGGCAATACTCATGCTTTGATAACTTGATTGAAAGGCTGAATATGATAGGACTAGTTCCCATTGGGGTATGTGTTTATTTATATCTGGCTTACCTAAAGTCTAAGCCAACAAATCTAGACACATTGAGCATTGAGTTTCCCTTATATTTCCCTGAATTCAGTGAGAACTGATTAACCCATTTAGAAAGAGCTAAACCTATCTTTACATGTAGCTAATTATGTTCTAATGCATACATTCAGTAATGCCATGAGGCTGTCCATCTGCAAACTGCCAGAAATAAGCTGCCCAAATTCAGAGAACAACTTATTTTAAGGCTTAAAAATGACACTGATTTAAAGCTTGCCTTTGCCGATTTGATAAACTGTAAGTTGAAACAATTACATTAATGTACTACATCTTAATGCCAATGATTTTTCTAAAATTAAAAGAAAAAAATGGAAAAAGTAATCACTTTTAACATTATGTATTAACAAAATGAAGGTGATTTTTAAAAGTCAGTTTTTGACTACCTTAGAAATACTGCCCTAGAACAAAGTTTGTGGAAAAGAAAGTATTAACTGTTGACCTCACCTGAGTAAATGACAGTTTCCGAAACACCGTTGAAGGGTAAAGTTTCCAAGGATTGGGAAAGAGAAGCCATTTTTCACGTGGTCTACTGCCACCATCTCTTTATCAAGAAGTGATAAAAACAGCAAAGGAATAAGGGCACAGTTCACAAGTTAGTGGGATAGTCAGTCCGTACAAATGATCCACTCAAGATAGGGAAGAAACATCAGCGACAAGTCTGGGAAACAGAGAGAAGCACAAGGCCAAGAAACAAGGCAAAGGAGAACTAATTTTGAAAATTCTGAGCCTTTTCCAGGCAATCCTTTGACAGGAGGCCTGGCTTGGTTCCTTATACAGTGGTCCCCAAACTTTTTGGCACCAGGGACCAGTTTCTTGGAAGATAGTTTTTCCACGGATGGGGCATGGGACGGGGAAGGCAGAGCCCAGGTGATGCGAAACGGGGAGCGGAGCTGCTGTAAATACAGATGAAGTTTCTCTTGATGACCCGCCGCTCACCTCCTGCTGTGCGGACCCCTCCCCCAGCCAAGCTTCATGGAAGACAATTTTTCCACATGGTGGAGCTTTGCGGCCTGGTCCCTAACGAGCCTCGGACCAGTACCAGGGGTTTGGGGACCACAGATAAGAGCCTGAGGAGGATCAGATGCTAACGGCAAATCTGTTGCCTCTCTGGGCAGACAGGTTGGATCAATCCATTTTCCCGATGGCCTTCGTTTTCCTTCCCTCTGTCCCCTCAGTTCAGGATCAACCCCTTTTTATGTTCCTTGTGTTTCCAAAATGGAGGACTATATGATGGTTTCATTTTTCTCTCAACCTATACCAGAGTTTCAGTGGTGACTTCACTGGAGCATCTTCAATTTGACACCACCACAAACAGAAGGAATGAGAGAGACACTGTGCATCCATAATTCATATAAGATTAAATCCTTGCTATACCTATTGTTTCCAAGAACAGGTTTGATTTTTAAAAAATTTTAAATAAGAGTAGTTTGACAATAGGTAGATCTAACCTGAATCTTTGGGGTTTTGTATTTTTAAAGAGTTCTGATATATTTTCTTTATTTCTTTTCATAGTACATGCTGAATGGGAATAGATCAGGACCAGTCCTAAAATACAGTATAGGGCAGCCCAGGAAACTTCACTCAGAGCAATGTTTCTAACAGGATGAACATAAAACAGGAAAAAAATATTATCTATTATTTTTAAAGTTTTGTTCACAGAAAGATGATTTTTAATAAACATATATTTATTAAAATAAACAAATACGGATCAATTAAAATAAGACAAATTTCTGGTTTCAGTGAAAACATTTTAATTAAAGACAAGAATGTTTCATTTTATAAAACAACTCATCTGAAGTTCCCAAAAGACAACTCAGTAATCAACAATAATTTCTCTTTAAAAAACTCATGAGTTATAATAGTTCAGTATGAAATAAATGACAGGTCCAGGAGACAAAATTGTTTACTTTGAATTTCCTGGCTCTAGTCAGGTTATTCTTGATATTTAATTAGATCTTCATTATTGCAGCTTAGGATATTTTTTAGATGGTGAAATAAATCATAACCCAAGTCCTCAAGTGATATCTGGAAGGAAGATATGTCAAATATTCATAAATCAGAGCCATGGAGTTTCCAAAAAAAAGAAACAAGAAGAAATCACAAAGGGAAATTTTGCTATTTTAAGTACATTAACGTTGGGTGGCTGTTTTGTGGCTACCAAAGGGATGGTGCATTTCTGGAACTTTCAGCCTTGAATAGAAGACCCTTGGGTTACCTGGACTGACAGACTAATGCTAAAACAATTCTTTTAAAAAAGCTTCCTCACATGGAAGCTAAAAACCCACCAGAGTGCAGCTCCACAAACAGCCTGCTGTTGTCAAATTGCAGATAACCTGGCAAGGTTTTTAGTCCTCTAATGCTCTCGCTCCACACAAGGAACTGTGAAATTAGCAGCTCTTGGATGCATTAGGGGAGACCTTTCTCCTTTCGCTGAGTAACAGTTTATTTTACTTCATACTGTTATCCAAGCATGGCCACTTTACTCTCATGGCAGCTTTTCCTATGCAACACCATTTTTCTTTCAGATGCATCCATCTAAACAGCCCAAGTCTATACTTTTCCAAGCAACAACTCTGCAAGGATTTTCACCCTGCCCTTTCTTTTCCTTGACAAGATCTCCATCACAGTTTCCATTTCTAAGTTTGTTTTTGATATCATAGGAGAAGGTGCTGCCATGTCAACCAATGGCTTTGCCTTTGGATTTCTCTTCCCAACTCTGGAAATCGTTTCTCTCCTATCAATTGTGCAGCGGAAAGCCTGTAGGAACACAGGCATCAGTGTACCAAACATTTTTTCTGCTCTTTGTATTGAGCATGTACTGAAAGATCAAAATATAATTTTATGTGCAAATATAAATTGGAGAAAAATCCACATTGTCTACAAAATTCTAGTTTTACTTTTCTACCTTTTTCTTACACATACCTCAGAATTATGCATAGAGATAAATTTGAACTTCATCAAGAAGTATTTTTCTATAAAATGTCTTCAATTCAATAGCACGCAGTAAAAATAACTTGGGGAGAAAAAAACTGGTAACATCATTAGTGCCCATCCATAGGGGACTGGGTAAATAAACTGTGTTACACTTGTACATAAAATAGTATGCAATATGATAACATAATATGCTATATTTTCTCTTAATAAAAAAGTTTTTGAGATATGTTAACTAGAATAAACTAAAGGTGCAGAACAGACTGTATATTATACCACATATTGTAGAGATAATTGTATAGACATCTATATACATATATGGTCTGCCATATGAATTAGAAGTACCTAAAAAGATACATAAGGCCGGGCGTGGTGGCTCACGCCTGTAATCCTAGCACTCTGGGAGGCCGAGGTGGGTGGATTGTTTGAACTCAGTAGTTCGAAACCAGCCTGAACAAGAGCGAGACCCCATCTCTACTAAAAATAGAAAGAAATTAATCAAACAACTAAAAATATATAGAAAAAAATTAGCTGGGCGTGGTGGTGCATGCCTGTAGTCTCAGCTACTCGGGAGGCTGAGGCAGAAGGATTGCTTGAGCCCAGGAGTTTGAGGTTGCTGTGAGCTAGGCTGATGCCATGGCACTCTAGCCTGGGCAACAGAGTGAGACTCTGTCTCAAAA
>CAUYSK010021045.1:0-12512 GCA_963575035.1 Avahi laniger
TTTTTTTTTGTTTTTTTTGAGACAGGGTCTCACTCTGTCACCTGGGTGCAGTGGTGTCTTCATAACTCACTGCAGCCTCAAACTCCTGGGCTCAAGCAATCCTCCCATCTCAGCCCCCTGAGTAGCTGGGACTACAGGCACGTGGCACCACACCGGGCTTATTTTTCTAGTTTTTATAGAGATGGGGGTCTCGCTATGTTTCTAAGGCTGGTCTCAAATGCCTCAAGTGATCCTCCGGCCTCAGCCTCCTAAAGTGCTAGGATTATAGGCGTGAGCCGCTGTACCCTGCCAGAAATGTGGATTTTTATGCAAAATCACTGGGTTTCAAAATGTTGGCAAGAAGTTAAATATGTGTGAGCCAAACAAAACTCATCTGTGGGTGGAGTGTGGTCCATGCATCACTTATTTGTGAACTCTTGAAGTCACTTTATGACTTTCTGAGATTTTACAAAGTTTCAAGGGCCTCACAGCTATATGTCTGTCCAGTTACCCATCAGAGTGAGAACAGCATGTTTGTGGCTAGGGTGAGTGGGTGGAGGAGGCAGAGATTCAGGGGTCAGTGACATTTGTTGAACTGCTGTTAAATACAGGTTGGTTTACGGGAGTATCAAGAATTGAATTCAATGACTAGTAGCAAAGACAAGAAATAATAATGTCTTAAAGAAGGGGTTGAATCTTCCCTTATGTAACATGAACTTCACAGACAGGCAGTATAGGGTTGGAATGGTAGCGCTATGTTATCATCACAATCCCAAGATCCTTCTATATTTCTACTTTGCCATCCTTAGCATGTGGCTTCTAGCCTTGAGATCACCTCATCATCACAAAATGGCTGCTGGAGCATCATCCAGCACACTCACATTCCAGGCAGCAGAAAGGATGGTAGGGTTGCCCAGCTGAGTAAGGAAACCTTTAAAAAGCTTTCTAAAAGCTCCACCCCACAACTTCTGCTTATAACTCATTGGCCACCCCTAGCTAGGAGGTTGGGAAATGTGGCTGCTGGTGTTAGTTTTATCTGAGCACACTGCAGCCCCCAACAATACAGGGGCTGTTAGTGAGGAAAGGAGGAAGATTTGATTTTGGGGGGGTCACTAGCAGTGTCTACCACAGTGGGGATCATCACAGCAATAGGAAAAAGGCAAACACAAATACACACATGTAAGACACTTAGAGAAGGCCCTGCCTGTAGGAGGGATTGGTGATAATCCTGGCAGAGTTGCTCTATAAATTAACGACCAAGTCTGAGCAGGGAAGGTCCCACAGCTGTGTTACTGTGCACACCAAACACGCGCTGCCCAGCACACTCCCGAGAACGTCCTGCTTGGGCAGAGCAGGTATAAAGGGACTTGCCGCATCCACCGGCATCACGGTGCCACAGGCATCACGGACCAGCGCAGAAGGTGCCAGTTCTCAACCTCTGCTGCACACTGGAATCACCTGGGGAGCTTTAAAAAATACTGATGTCTGGGGTCCCATCTCCAGAGATTCTGAATTAATTGGTCTGGGGTGAGGAATGGGTTTGGGGAGGTTTTTAAATTCTCCATGTAATTCTAGGTGCAGCAAAGTGCGAGAAGCTCTGCTCCGGGGCGTGTCGGGCCCCATGATCCTCTGAGAAGTTGGGCAGCCCACACAGTTCCACCCACCAAGGGCTCCCTAGGAAGTAGATCCTTGAGGAGGTTAAACCATTTGCTGAAGTCACACAGTTGGAAAGTTAGTGCAGCCAGGATTTGAACTTAGAGCCACTTGACAGCCAAAGCCACACAGATGCCATCAAGTTCCGAAGCCACTGGCCCCAGCAGTGGGATGAAGGTCATTTCTCCTCTCGGTCCCAGCCCTCCCCACCACTTGATGGGTGCATGCATAGCTCAAAGAGAAGGAAGTTTGGGACGGTTCAAAAGAAAGCAGATGACAGCTTTCCTGCTAAACAAGGTCTGTCTCCTGAAAGCCAACGGCAATAAGGAGGGGGAGGCGGCAGAGGAAGATGCCCAGAGAGGGGTGTGTCCCATGGAGCAGAAGCAGCAAGTTCCCAATTTGTTAACCATGCAGACTTAGGCAGAGCAGGAATGGAGGTTTGTAACTGGGACAAAAGATAATTATTATGCTGTTTATTGAGACCCATGTCAGACCCATTTTTTTTTAAGCCTCACAAAAGCCCTGCACATTAAATGTTGTGTTCCCTACTTGACAAGTCAGGAAAGGAAAGTGAGGCTCTGAGAGATTACACCTTTTCAGATGAAAAGGAGAAGAGAGGAGATGAAATCAAGATGGCAGAAGAAAGCACACGGATCCACTGACCCCCGGGCCTGACATTTATTTGAAATGAGCCCCTTAAGACTTTCAAAGCAGAAACAAGCTCCTGCAAAGGGGAAGGCAACAGCAGGGCTGCCCTCTTCCCTGCTCAGTGCTCGCATCATCTGAGAATTGAGAGCAGCTTGGGCAGTGGCCCCAAGTGTTGGCAAATCCAATGCATCCCCCAACCTCTGCCGTCCACTGGCTCCCATCAGATTGGCCCCAGCTGCTTTTTCCAAAGAGCAATCTGTAGGCACAGAGATGGGTTAATCAGACACCAAAAGTAGAAGCTGCTCAGCAGCAGAGACAGCATCTGGCGTCTTCTCTGAGAACTCAATACTGACGCGTGCATCATGATGCATGAAGTGAATGCGTGAAATGAGTAATGAATGAGTGAAATGCAGAGCTGAGACAATACTCCTGGATCCTCCAGCTCAGGGGCTTTGGTGACGAGGTACAGACAGTGTTACCCAGAGGAGCAGATTGCTGTGGACCGAAAACCCAGCTCCACCACTTGGCTGTGGGGCCCCAGTGACTTAACCTTTCTGCACCTGTTTCCACACCTACAAAAGAGAGAGAACACCTTGCAGCACTGTTGTGTGGATTCAATTAAATAACGTATGGGAAGTGCCTGGCCCAGGGCTTGGCACATAAAAGGCCTTCAAAAAATAGTAGCTCCCCTTCCTTCCTCCTAAAAAGGATTCGTTATGTCTCAGAAAGTTAATTGACAGAGAATAGGAAAATAAACTCAAGGTGACGGGTTCAGAATCACTGAATTAGAAACGAGAACATCTCCAAACTCATCATATAAGCTAATGAATGATCTTCCCCACCTGCTAAAACCCAAGCCTCGTGACCCCCTAGACTGGAGTTCCTCTGCCACTAAACCCAGGAGTATTCTACTTCCAATTGTAACTGACACTCAACTTACAGCCCAGTGGGTCTGGGCCTTTCCATAAAGAAAATCACATTTGGATTCTAGCCCCAGCTTTGTCACGGATTAGCTGTTTGGTTCTTCTTCTAAAAACTGGAGAGGCATGGTCTGCAAATCCACTCAACTACTGTGAAGACAAAATGAGGGCTGGGCAGTGCCTAGAGTGGACAGGCAATAAGCATTTGAATGCATGAATGTGGACGTTTGCTCCCACTCCTCAGAACAGCCACCTTGGTACTAAGCAGGAGTCTCCACTCACCTGCTGAGTATTTTCCAGTTTGATCAGTTGTTCAGAACCACCGGCCCCAAACGCAGGCCTCGAATGCCCTCTCTACTTATATATTCTAGCTCTGGGTCATGGGAAATTACAGAGGCAGATTTTCTATTCATTTCCATGTGATAAGCAGTATTCCCAGTTCTGAGGGCCTGACCTCATAAATGAATTTACAATGAACACCGGCAATTCATTCTCCTGAATCATAATTGAAATGAAAATTTCCCAAGTTCTGGTCTTCTTACAACTTCATCTGACTCGGGAGCAAAGTCATTGCTGATGCCAAATGACTACAAAAGCCTGGTCTCTGAGGGTCCGATATTGACCCACTTCTTCTGCCCCTTCCATGTGAACATACACGATAATTCTTCTATAGTGAAACTCATAGCCCAAGAGCAGCTGATGATCTAATGCCGGCATTTTAATAACTGTATAGTATATCCATAGTCCTAAGGGGAGGAATTTGAGCAAAGACTGTTCCAGTGACAATCTTCAGAGAGTAAGAATTATGACAAAATCATTTCTCCTCCTGTAAAGGTCAGTAAGGTAAATTATAATAATATAAAATAATATAAAGCATTTGTTGAATAATACACGGACATACTTGCTTACTGAAACATTCGAGGGATGTGTTTCTTCATTTCATATAATTTGGTAGCAAACCTCTTTTATCCAAGTAAAGTTTTACTTTTCCCTAATGATGTTTCACAGTAAAATGCCAAACTAAAACGGGAAGGTAGAGAAAATGTTGGTGATATGCTACCTCTTCATCTGACAGCCTCTCACAACATCTTCGTGGACGGGGAGAACACAGAATGCGCGAGGAGCGCACGGGCTTACAGGAATTCAGTCATCCAGCAAGTGTTTCCTGAGATGCTAACCACGTGTCAGGCTCAGGCGTGAGACTCTGGCGCAGATCCAGCTTCCAAGGATCTTACAATCTACTGGGCACCCCATAAGTAAACAAGCAATTCCAAGACAAGAGAGCGAGTGCGAGGAAAGGGCCGGCCAGACCTTCGGCCCTCGAGGGTGGTCTGAAAGATTATGTGAAGGGTAAGGAGTCAGGAGGCAAAGAAAACTGAGTGTAGAGGGACAGTGTGGAAGAGAGACCCGCGCACACAAAGCTCCAGAAGCAAAGACAGAGCAGGTCCAGGGTTTGAAACAGAGAAGTGTAAACACGGTTAAAGTTTAACCAGAGAGTTAAACATGATTCAGATGAGCACTCTGGAAGGATCACGCAGAGGGGCACGACTAGAGGCAGAGATGGCAGTCGCCAAGCAAAGATGAGGGAGCCCAAATGACACCATGGATCGCTGAGCACTGTCTTGGTGCAGGCAGTGAGATAAGAGTATCTCATTCAATCCCACCACAACCCTGAGGGAGGGACAGACCCTCATTTCACAGATAAGACAACTGCTGCTATCGGCTTATTTTCTTATTACCTGTTGACCCCATATCTCATAACAGCTAAAATGTATTTACTTATTGTTTTGTCTACTGCTTAAAATAGTGCTTGGTACATAGTAGGTGCTCATGGCATACAAGACAGATGGGATGTGGCAAACTGATAATCTGCCCAAGATGACGTTGAGTTAAGATGACGCCGGCTGCACACACTTATCACACTAAAACTGTCATTTTTAGTCTTTGCTGGTCCTCTTTAGTCTCCTGTGCTGGTTCCTCATCCCACTAACCTCCAGACTGCCCTGGACTCAGTCTTGAGGCCTCCTGTCTTTTCTGTCTACACCTGCTTCACTGCTGATTTCATCCGGTCCTGTGGTTTCAAATATCATCAACTCACTGGTGACTCTGATTTCTACCTCCAGCATGGCCTTTTCCCACAAACTCTAGACTCTTTTATCCACCCACCTACTCTACATCCCCACTCGGATGTCTAATGCGCATCCTAAGCTTTCTGCATCTGAACACGTGCTCCTTTCATAATTTTCTTCATCTCGCTGATAGCAACTCTACTCTTCCACTGGCTCAGGCCGAAACCTTGGCATCGTTCTTGTCTTGCCTCTCTCACCTTTATCCAATCCATCAGCAAATCCTATTAACTCTTATCTTCAAAATATATCCAGAATCCAACTTGTCACAACCTCTACTGCTGCCACCCTCTTGTTTTGTCCAGATTATTACAAAAGCTTCTCATCGGTCCCCTTTTCAATTGATTCCCAGTTGAGTCCCATTCAGGGTGATTAAGCTAAAGCTGACATCAGATCACATCACTGCTCAAACTCCTAGCCTAGCTCCCATCTCAGAGATGAAGCCAGAGTCCTCACCGTGGCCTGGGAGAGGCAGTCCCCAGTGCTGCCCCAGTTCCCCTCGCCCACCTCTCCTGTGAGACTCCCCACGCTCACTCTTCTCTAGCCATGCCAGCTCCTTGCTGTCCCAGGATACACCAGCCTGTCCCGCTCCAGAGTCTTTGCGCTTGCTGTACCCTCACTTTGGAATAGTTTCCAGATAGATACATTAGCTCACTCCCTCACATCCTTCAGGTCTGTACTCAAGTGTCACCTTCGGAATGAACCCCTCGCCCCATTTACACACACCCCGGTGCTTCTCCCTGGCCAAGTGCAGTAGGACAAGGACTTTGTTTTGCTCCCTCTTGTATCCCCAATACCTACAACGACGCCATGCACAGAGCAGATCTCAATAAATATTTATTGAATGAATGAAAAAATAAATAAATGAATTCTCTTTTTTACAGGATCTTCTCCATGCCAGCCACACCGGGCAGCAACCATCACAGAGACACACTGAGGAGACACTCAGAAAATTTTGATAGACTTGAATTTACACTTAGCTGATACAGCACAGATAGAAAGGTTCACGGATTTAGCTTGAATCTTTCACATCAGTCTTCTAATCAACAGATAAATGACAAAGAGTCTGAAAGAATCCAAAAATGTTTTTCAAAAAAATTTTAGGAATTTTATTTTTATAAAATTGTTTGAAATTCATGTTTTAAAATGCACATCAAGGCAAAAAAAGATCATGTAAGCTATATAAAATACAAAACAGTTTTCAAAACATACAAGAGACATTACAATGTAAAAAAATCTTTATATATACAAAGCCCAATGTAATTTCTAATACAAAAAAAATATAGCACAGGAAAGTGCTTTAAAAAGCTCACCTGCAAGCTACAACACAATCCTCCTTTTGACCCACCGTGTGAGCTGCTGTGAAATTTGCAGCTCCGTTAATATTAGGTGGCTCTTCTTTCCTGTCACCTTTCTTTCTGTTTTTCTTTTACTTCTTTTTAAGACAAGGGCTAATCAGAGCTTTTTAAAAGCCAACGTTTATTATGACACTTTTACAGCCAGTGGCTTTTCATTCCAGAAGTTAATACTTTAAACTACAGATGAGGCCCTACACACTGAATGGCAAATAAAATTATGACTTGGATATTCTAAGCAGAACATATCATTTACAGAAATTTCTTTTTATAAAATTAAGATTTTCACTTGTCACATTTGCTTAAATCACAGTAAGCCTGTAAAGTAGTTCCTCAACCCATCATTTAAAAACAAAAAACAAAAACCTCCTTAACTATGTAAAAGATTTTATTCACTGTATTTATGGTTCCATCAAATGCTGAATAGGAATATCTAATCTAAAATACATCTGAGTGGTCTATTTGCCCTACCCACACTACATCTAATATTCACCAACAATGGAAACAAGTTCATCAATTATCTACTATTAATATTAATAATTTATTTAGTTCCTATTACAGAAATAAAAATCTCCAAATTTTGATTATTTTTTATATGGGAATCATATCTATTCTTAATCTATCTCCACTGCCCTTAATAATATATTTCAGGGAAAATGTTTAGATTTAAGCTTCGATTAAAGTTCCTAATCAGGAGGTCACAGATAGCTAGTTATTGATGCTGATGAGTTTTTCTCCTGTGAAAAGAAAAGCTATCCTTCCTGATTACCTTGGAAGGAAGAGAAAGGGAAAGGAAGGGAGGAAAGAAGAAAGTACTGGGAGGCAGGGAGGAGAGAGAAGGGGAAGGAAGACAAGGTGGCTGGAGGTTAAAGCTGACATCTTCCAGAGGCACAGTGACTCTTCTGGAACTGCATAGAAAACCGTAAAGAATTCTCTTGAAATCTACAAAGAGAATAGCATTGACAATGCCATTCATCCAAAAATAAATGGAATTAGAAGGAAATTATGTTTACTATTTTACATTTCTTAGAAAAATATATGATTAAAAGTGATCCCTTCCTCCCCAATTATTCCAATTTACTAACACTTAGCTGTGGAGCAACTGCTTTTAAAAAAAGAAAAAAGTGAGGATTAAGAAAGGTCAAGTTCAGTCAAGTAAGAAGTCTGGTATATAAGAAACCAGAGACAGTAGAATAGTGTCCCACTCTGATTCTGACAACTGGAGCCCAGTGACAGCACAGGGCTGCCATCAGCGACAGCAGAAAAAGGCAGACCCACACAACGTACTGTCTGCGACTCATAGTTTTTGCTTCATAGAAAGAACTGCTGAAATCCAAGACTCACTTGAGTCAATTAAAGAAAATGTTGCAGACTGTGCTCACAGATACAGTATTTATAAAGCAAATAAAAAGAGTGCAAGTAAACTCCAAGATTGTATTTGGAAGAACTATTCCCCTGTGGGGTAAGTGTGGTTCAGAAAGCAGGCCACTACTACCCTGAGGTACAGCCTGCATGATGACAGTATTAAAATACAGATTTCCTTCAAATTCTTCTCATTAATTATGTCAACCAATTTGAATGCATCTAGAGAATTTTACCAACAGTATAACAAGGTACGTATTTACATTTTCATTTGCATCTTAAGGACAAACTGTTAATAATGATGATGATTATAAAAAACAATTAAAGGTGTATTCACTTGGGAAAAAGCTACATTAATATTATTCATCCAACCACAAATATTCCTATAATTAATGCAATACTGCAAAACAATTCACAGCTTTATAAAAAGTTGATATACAGAGAGGTTCACTAAAATTTTTTTTCAATTCAAAATTAAAGAGTTCAACTTACATTAATGCTTAACTATTTTACTCTAAAATCTGTAAAATATATAAGAAACCAAGATTATCAACGGTCACAAATGTTTTGAAGTCAGTGGACACATGTATTTTCTTAAGATTGGTTCCATTTGTGTAGAAGGTCTGTGAGGATTCTCCAGTGACAACATTCCACCACTGTTCAGAGAAAAATAAAATTCTCATTAGACTGGTAATTACTCTGCGTGACAATCTGTAGTGCTAACCAGATCCTTTGCCCTATCTCCTCCTCACTCCCAAACTCAAGCAAACGGCAGGAAAGAAGTCCAGGGTTTAATGTTGAATAAACTGTATTATCAACCTGATCAGCCTTTCCTGATGAACCTGGCAATGGCCTCACAGCTACGCCAACACCTTACTCCACTGCAAAGCGTGCTGCCTGAGAGAGCTGCAGCCACCCAGAATCCATACAGCAGTGACTGGACTGAGCTCTCCTGTTGCATGTCCTTCTCAGTGGAATGGACAGAAAATTGCGCCTCTCTTCACTCACACGCCCCTTTGCAGACATGGACTGTGTTCTGACAGAGACCCAGACCATCATAATAGAAGCTGTAGAACAGAATGTTCTCTCCGCTGACTCTTCCCCTTCACCAGGAGTGAGTCAAGCTTCTTTATAAAATAGTCTATATATTTATTTACTAAGTAAATACTGAACATCTCAAATGCAGCAGGTGCTCTAGCCAAGTCCTTCCTTTCCCTCCCAATCATTGAATTCACTAAGATTACAACAATATTTACATTCATTTACCAAATGGAGACTATAAAGCTTACCCATATATCTCAAAATTAAAATGAGAGCAAGAGACAATACACAGAAACATATTTTGAAAGGCCCTCAGGTATGTCAAGATTCTGAGTATTATGAACAGAATAATGTCACTCACTTTTGTGTCCACGGTAGGCCTAGCACTCTGCCTTGCACATGTCACAGGGTCAATTATTCATGTTTACTATGAGTAATAATAACTGGTAAAGGTATACCCTATAGGCTTTGGTAAACCTCACTGAAGCAGCATGCACTGACTTAGGATTTTTCACAACTGATCAATTTGCTTTGCAAAATAACAATGTAACCAAGATTGCAGAGGATACATTTTATCAACCTGAGAAAAGACTCATTAGTTTTCAGTCACAAAGGCCCTTAGAGATCCACCTAGTCTAACCACCTCATTTTACAAATATGGAAACTAAGATTCTCAGAGAAGAAAAGTCTTGTCACCCAAGAGGACACTGCTAGCAGGTAGCAGAGATGGAACAGTTTCTGGCTTCTAATCCAGTGTTCCCACTTCCTTTCCCTCTATTAAAACAGACCACTCTACTTGGAAATGCTACATCAGCCACTGTTTTGAATATGAACTAAAAAATCAATGATATTATAACAGCAGCTAATACAGAGGATTTTAGGGTAGTAAACCTACATTGTATAATACTGCAATGGTGAATACATGTCATTACAGATTTTTCCAAACCCAAAGAATATTCAGTACCAAGAATGAACCCTAATACAAACTATGAACTTTGGGTGACAATGATGTGTCAATGTAGGTCCATCAATTGTAACAAATGTACATTTCTGGTGGAGAATAGTGATAATGGGGAAGCTGTATATGTGTGGGTGAAGGGGTATACCTCTCTGTAAGACCTAGGTATTAGTATTACACCCATTTTAGAGACAAGAAAATCGAGGCATAGAGAGGTTAAACAATCTTGTGCAAGGTCACAAAGCTACTGAGTGGCAGAGCCAGGCTTTGGACTTAGGCAGTCTGCCTCAAGGCCCACTCTCCTGACCATTATACTCTGATGCCTCCAAGTCATGGCACACCACCATTTATCACCATGCATTCCATATTTCAAATCAGCTTTTCCCTTCATAAGTATGAATTAATGTGAATTTCTTGCCATTCTAACAGTATTTACCCTGTGGCACAACATAGGTAAACAGCTAAATTATTTTTTCACTAATAGGAATAATTTTGGAAGTTAAGACCTTTGTAGCTACTGGATACCTATTTTATCTTCCTGACACTCAATTTATACAGCTTGGATTCTAAAGTAAACAGACTCAAAAGGCCTATTTTCTTGGACACTACAGCAGCTGTTCCTTTTTACTTTTAAATTGCTCTGTGCTTTTGGATAGTCTCATTAACATGCTGGGTAGATGCAGGCTGGGCTATATCATAATCAGCGTAACTATGCTGGTAATCAAACCAGAAGGCAAAAGCAGCCTAATTGTTACTTAAATATACAGACTAAATATACAGGCTATTGGTTCTTTCACCCTTAAGACATAACCTCTACAGTATAAATATCTATTCTGCTGCTTTATTTCAAGGTTCTCCAAGAACTCTGCAAAGCTGGTTGTTGATCTTTATAGCATCTTATAAGCCAGACTCTCAATTATGTGATAGCATTCTATGGGGCCCAGGGAATTAAATGACATGGTCTCCAGAAGCTTGGTGTCATAGCTGAGCTGTTAAGTTTTTCAGCAGCTAATACAGCTGAAAACTCCCAGCTCCCAACACACAGACAGCAATGTCTCTCCTCTAAGCATCATTCTCAGAGCAGAAAAAGAGTTCCAGTTTATCTTACATGAAAGGAGGACAAGTGGTGGTCATGTCTCAGGATCCCCTAACAACTAAATAAAAGTGTGCCCAAAAAGGTATAGGTTAATGCAATATTTTGTAAACAGAATTGTGTTTTGAATGCAACCGTGTAAAGGGATCCTAATGTATATCCTTTTTAAAAGATTTTTTATTGAGATATAATAGTTGTACACATCTTGGGGGTACATGTCATATTTTAATACCTGTATACAATGTGTAATGATCAAATGAGGCTAAAGTGATATCCATTATCTCAAACATTTATCTTTTCATTGTTTTGGGAACACTACAGTTCTTGTCTTCTAGCTATTTTGAAATCTACAATAAATTACTGTTAACTATAATTTCCCTACTGTACTATTGAATACCAGAACTTATTCCTTCTATCTAATTGTATTTTTGCAACCCTTAGTACATCCTTTCATAAAGCTAAAAACTGTCCTCTAAGTTATTTTTATAAGCTATATTTTTATGGTGAGTAAAATTGCAACTACATGGGTGTCATATAACCAAACACTTCATTCATTCACATATTTCTGAATATCTATATGTGTCAGACAATGAATCAGAATCATTTCCTATATCTGAATGTTTTCAGTGAGAAACAACAGTACCATAAGATCTTATTAGGGATCTATTTTAAATAAACAAGTTTTAGAATGTCCAAGTGGTCAGCACAATGTATAGTATTATGTTCTACCTCTTTTACAAGTACACCACTATTCAGAAGACTCACCTCAAGCATCCTCTCCATCTGAAGCCTCTGCTAACTCCCTAAGGGAGGCCTGTTCACTCCTCTTCTTTGTGCCTCTGCCATCCCCATACAAATGTGTCCCAGATCCCTCCTACACTTTAGGGACTTTAATAGTTTACCGTCTGCTTACCCCATAAACTGTAAGCTGCCAGAGGGCAAGAATCAAGCCTTAAACTTTGTGCCGCACGGCAGTATCTTAGCACACGTGGGCATTCAGCACAATCTTACTGAATGGATGGATAAATAGATGCAAGCACCAAAAAATGACCCTGAAGCACCACAACACACCCAAGCCTTGACCTCAACAGTCACTGGTAAGTTTTCATAAGTTAACTTGCTAGAGAAAAGTGAGGCAGAAGAAGACCTGGGTTTGAGTCCTGGGTCTTCTATTTACTAATTATATAATTTTAGGAAAGTCACCACCTCCATGAAAATCAATGTCCTCATCTATACACCAAGGATAAGAAAATTTAAGCCTCACAAAAGCTGGTTAATGAGATGATGCAAGTAAAGCATTCTATAAACTATAAAGCAATATGCTGCTGCTATTATTAATATTACTGAAGCAAGGACATTTCAAGAATGCATTTTTAA
>CAUYSK010021046.1:0-19399 GCA_963575035.1 Avahi laniger
AGCTTTAAGAAACAATGGTGATATAGCACCTCTTGTATTCTCCTGGATAGAGCTGGAATGCATTCTACTAAGTGAAGTATCCCAAGAATGGAAAAACAAGCACCACATGTACTCACCATCAAATTGGTATTAACTGATCAACACATAAGTGCACATACAAGAATAACATTTATTGGATGTCGGGCAGGGGGGAGGGGGGAGGAGGGGACAGGTATATGCATACACAAAGAGCGTGATGTGCACCATCTGGGGAATGGACACGCTTGAAGCTCAGACTTGGGGAGTGGGGCAAGGGCAATATATGTAACCTAAACATCTGTACCTCCATAATATGCTGAAATTTAAAAAAATGGACTTAGAAGATACACTTAGAGACCTTTTTCTATTCCATAAAATATATTTCATTCAATAACAACATTTTACATATAGGTATCACTCTGGAAATACAAAGTGAAAACACAAATAAGGAGCTGGCTGTGGTGATGCACACCTGTAGTTCCAGCTATAGCTACTAGGGAGGCGGAGGCAGCAGGATTGCTAAGCTCAGGAGTTCAAGGCTACACTGAACTATGATCATGTCACCGCACTCCATATAAAATTGGTGAAATCTGAATAAGGTGCACGGATTACATTTAAGTCAATTTTCTGGTTGTGATATTATAGTTATGTAAGATATTACTATTGGAGGACACTAGGTGAAGAGTACACGGGATCTCTGTATTATTTTTACAATTGCATGTGACTCTACAATTATCTCAAAATAAAGTTTTTCAAAAAATAAGGTGAAGGCCAGGTGCAGTGGCTCACGCCTGTAATCCTAGCACTCTGGGAGGCCAAGGCAGGCGGATTGTTTGAGCTCAGGAGTTCGAAACCAGCCTGAGCAAGAGCGAGACCCCATCTCTATTAAAAACACAAAGAAATTAATCGTACAACTAATAATATATAGAAAAAATTAGCTGGGCATGGTGGCGCATGTCTGTAGTCCCAGCTACTCGGGAGGCTGAAGCAGAAGGATCACTTGAGCCCAGGAGTGTGAGGTTGCTGTGAGCTAGGCGGACGCCACAGCACTCACTCTAGCCCAGGCAAAAGAGTGAGACTCTGTATCAAAAAAAAAAAAAATAAGGTGAATATCAACTACATATTTAGGAAGCATCAGAATGCTACAAAGAAATTGTTTTCAGCAAATTTCATGCACTAATTCACTTGGTTTAACTTAACAGTCCTCATCAAAAAGAGTAAAATAGACTGAGGGTAATTGAAAAAACAGAAAATATGCATTTTTCATATACAATACATTTGTAATCCCAATTTGTGATTTAACTGTGAATGTGTTTTAACCTTCATCATTTTAAAAGGAGGACTCAGGCCAGGCACAGCGGGTCATACCTGTAATCCCAGCACTTTGGGAGGCCAAGGCTAGAGGATCGCTTGAGGCCAGGAGCTTGAAACCAGCCTGAGCAACATAGCAAGACCCCATCTCTACAAAAAAGAATTTTTTTAAATTATCCAAGCATGGTAATGTATGCCTGTAGTCCTAGCTACTTTGGAAACTGAAGCGGTAGAAGTGCTTTAGTCCAAAAGTTGGAGGTTACAGTGAGCTATGATCATACCACTGTACTCCAGCTTGGGCTACAGAGTGAGATCTTGTCTCTAAAAAAAATACATTAAAATAAAAGTAGGACTCAGAAAATAAACTTACACTGTTAAAAGGAGGCAAGTCAAATGCATTAATATAGGCAATGAGAATTTCAGGCTTTCTGGGTGTGTTTTGTAATTAAGCAATGTTAACAATACGTTTTTTTGTGGGGGGAATACTTTTTCTTTTTCTTTTAAAAACAGTTGCTGAGGCTGAAGTGCAGTAGTACAATCATAGCTCACCGCAACCTCAAACTCCTGGGTTCAAGCTAGCCTCCTACCTCAGCCTCCCAAGTAGCTAGGAGTACAGGATGCACCACCATTCCAGTTGACTTTTTTTATTCTTTATAGGGACAGGGTCTCACTGTGTTGCCTGGGGTGGTCTTGAACTCCTGGCCTCAAGCAGTCCTCCCACCTCAGCCTCTCAAAGTGTTGAGATTACAAGCATGAGCCATGATACCAGCCTGGAAAATACATTTTTGAAACTAGAAATTAAAGATAATAATTTAACTTTAAAGTAGAAATATCTCTCAAGTTTCAGAATATAAAAGCTATTACTCTATATTCTTTTTAAAATATAAAAGAAAAATTACTGAGATAAAACAACAAATTAAATAAGCCCAGAATCTCCTTTTTTTAAAAAAAAAGAATTCTGTCATACAAATTTGACAAATGTATGAGAAACAACCAAACTAGACTATACTATACAGTATAACTTTAAATAAATAATCGACTATTTTTATACAAATCATCATGGTTCATTCCTATTCCTTGATTAAAAATAAATGACCAAGAACAAAGAACAGACTGATGTAGCATTCACTGAAGCTACTTAATCAAAGAGACTCAGAGAAGTATAGTCCTGTGGGTGGAACAATGCTCAGATCCCACTCCTACTGTACTATTGAATATTCAGTGTTCCTCAGCAAGCTGTTTAACCTTTGCATGCTAATCTTCTGAGCTGTAAGATGAGAATCATGATACCTACCAAGTGAGGTATGAGGATGAGGCATACGGGGATGAGGAAGCTTAATGTAAGATGCTGCATTTATGCTACCACAACAAATAGATCTAGCAGTTCTTGCTCAAGCAAAACTTCCCTAAGTACCAAAGTGAACCCCAAACTCTTGTTGCTCTCCATACCATTTCCAAATACCTGGATAAACAGTATCAGAATCTAAATTATTACTAGAACATTTAAAAACTAATGCCTGACTCAGAGACATGGTAACTTTATAACAAGGGTTGATTTAAGTGTTTTTATAAATGAATTAATTTGTATCAGACAAAATATAAATGTAAACGTTCCATAAGAACATCACAGCCAACAAAAGAATGAAGCAGTAATAAGCTATATGTATGATCATGTTCTAAAAATGTATGTTAACTCCTATTTTGTTTCTTCCTTTTCCAGAAAACAGAATGTGCAGAACATAAAAAGTAAAAAGTGCAAATAGACAAAGAAAAAGGAAAAAGGACATAGACATTCTAGGCCCAGCTGAAGTAAATGCTAAAGAAAGTTCCAGACATAACATCAAAACCAAAAATCAGTAAACTTTGAGAAACTGTGGCAAATAAGAATAGGTCTAGGACATTGATAGTGAAGTGTTATACAAATGAGAGCATCTACTCATTTCACTTTATAAACCAAGCAACATGAGTCATAAACTGTTGGAAGCCTGTGTATCAATTAGCCAACTCTGGTCTAATCAAGACTTTGAGAGTGGGCAGTTAGCAGTGACAAGAACTCAAACAGAAAAGAAGCAGAAAAGAAGCCGTGGGACAGGACAATTCATTCAGAAGAAAATTTGGGAGGATAAGAACCCTGAAAGGTGTCTAGCAAAGAGTTAGGGGAGAGTATATTGTAATAGCTCATGTGATACAGCTACCAAAATATGGTATTACTCTTTTACATTCAATTATTATGTCTCAAATACTAAGCAATCTGGATAAAAGATTTTAAAATCTTCATCAATCAAAGTGACGTCAGTCTGCATTCTAGAGTTCATTAACTATAGATTCTAACTAAGACAGAAAATAGCCAGAAAGAAAAATCAACAAAGATACTTCAAGAATTCATCATTAATAAATTAGAATATTAGGAGAGCAAATCAAACTCAGTCATAACTCAAGTTTCAGAAGTCCAAATGACTTTTCACAAACTTCATTTATTATTTACCATTTATGCTACATGCTATAAGCAGAATAATTTTAGATACGTTTCTTGATTTTGCCATGTACCCTCCTTGCGCTTATTTATCTGGGCAGGTAAATATTTTCTGCACTATACATGTTCTTCTTAAAACATCTAGAACTACTCCCGGACATAGTAATTGCCCACTCAATATCACAGAAAAATGTAAAGTACTGTGTAATATTAACATTTACCTTTATATTCACTTTATAGCCTACTAATGCAGAAGCTATGAAGATGTAAGTATACATACCACTGGTACTCCATTCTATCTTACAGCTCTGCCGTTCTTTATACACAAGCTGACTTTGGCTTTCTTCATTTTACATACAAATACCAAAAATTCCCTTTTGCCCATTTTCTGGATATACTCAATGGCAACAGAGCTATTATAACCATTTTTATATGGTAACTTTCTTGAACAAGAATCACACCGTAATCCTAATAAAGGTCAAATGCATCAGTGCCTCTTCGGGGAGTCCTTCCACGCAGCAATGAGTTATTTTTCTTTAGGAATGAAAGTTTCACTCTGTTGAGTAAATGTCTGCTCATATGCAGACATCTCTGACTCCAAGTCAGTGAACTATGCCATAACCTTCTCTTTTCTCATTTTTGAAATCTACAAGCCCTTACATATATATGATGACAGTGCCTGATGTGGAGCCCTGCTGATAGAAAAGCACTCGCATATGTATGATTTACTATACACCTGTACTTAGAATAAAAAAACTTCTGTTAATAATAAAACTCTTCCTAGAGTGAATTTTGCCATACTCACAGCGATCCCCTAGTTTTTTGTTTAACATATACAGTGAATATATACATGTACAAAATAACTTAAATTCAAAGGTATTCATTACAACGTTGTTTATAATAGCAAAGTATCAGAAAACATTCAAATGCTCTTCAATAGGGGATGAGTTGAGAAAATTGTGGTACATCCATACAGCAGAATAGTATGTAACAATTTTAAAAATGAAGAGACTCTTTTTTTAACTGGAACAATCCCCAAGATATTTTTAGGCAAAAAAAAAAAAAAAATCAAGGTACAAGACAGTATCTATAGTATATTATCATTTGTATAAAACAGGGGTAAAATTTTATTTTTATATAACATACTGCATGTGTACTATATACATATATTCTTATATATTTAATTTAAACACACATACAGAACATCTCTGTGTGGAATTCATTGTTATTTGGCTCCAGGGAAGTGGGCGTCAAGAGGACAGGGACAAAAGGAAGACTTTTCCACTAGATACCCTTCTATTTTTAAATTATGTACCAAGTACAACTATTATATATCCAAAAAATAATTAAACTTTAAAAGAATGTACCAGGTAATTGTTACATGCAGAGGCTCTGTGGAGAAGAAGATCCAGGTGTAAGTCCCAGCTCTGCCATTTACTAGTATGTAACGTTAGGCAAGTTCTCCAAGCCCCAGTTTCCTTACCTGTAAAATGGGAGTAATGATACTTACTGTGAGAATTAAATTAAATCAAGTATATAAAACAATTAGCACAATGCTTAGCAATTATTATTATTATTTAATGCTATCTTCTAAAATGGTGCTGCACACTTGGAAATCACAAAATTGCAGCTATCGCCAGCCCCTTTTTCTCTTTCTTCTTATTCTCGGTGAGCAAATTTTGCTAGTTCTTTCAAAGCTATATGTCATTCAGCCATTTCTGTCCATTTTATAACCGCTAGAGATTGGCACAGACCCCAAGAGTCGGCTAGAGTATGAATTGCATGAGTGAGGCAATTAGGAGCCATCACACACTTGGTAGAGGTTTTATATCAAATTTAAACCTTTCAGTCCAGCTTTCCTTGCCACTATATAGAGACATGTCTACATAGTCTCTACTGTACTAAATACCAAATGTCACCAATTTATATTTGTAGTCCTACTTTACCATTTATAAGATATTTTCAAACACTTTAGCTCAATTCCTGGAATAAGAATCCCAGAAATAGAAGGTCCCTTAAAGGACACTGTAATTTTTTCAACAACTATGAGGGAAGCAAAGCATATATTTTTATCCCTCTTTTGTAGATGAACATTTTTAATTTAAGAGCAATCTATTAAATATGAATTTAAATGATTTTAAAATAATGAAACAAATAAATAAAAGCCAAAGAAGAGAAGTGACTTACCAGAGGCCACACGCTTTATAAGGAAAAATAGCTTCCTAGAATTCGGATCTCATTTCACTGCTCACGTCCTCACATTCTTACCAGGAAGTGTCCATTCTTACTAGAAAATCATTTAGAGAGCTCTTGCTTCTGTAACCCAAAACCTGGTCCACAGAAGCTGTCCTGGATCTGGTAGCTACAAGTCCTTCTCCTCTGAATTCCAGCTACTAGCACTTCATCACAGGTTGTCTGCTATCATCTGTCACCATTTCATGTTGGTTTTTGTCTCCCCAGCTGTAAGCAATCTGGGAGCCAATTGGTCTGGTGGAAAAGGTACTGTAATCCCCATCATCCACCCTATTTCCCCTCACCGCATTATCCCTGACGTTTCCCTCACTTGGAAGTTCAGACTTGCACCCTCAGCTAAGCAATGGTATCTGCTGCTTCATTCATCCCTCCCTCTAAATTCCTCCTTAGATGCCTTTTCCTTCCTCACCGCCAAGTCACATTCCTCACCTTGAGCCAAACCTTAACCCAATACTCCCCACATAGAAAGCCTTAACTCAGCTCATTTCCCTAGAAAGTTTTCTGCAACTGATGTACACGATATTGTACAATTTTCTTGTTCACATCTCATGATATTTCCACATATAAGATAACTTGTATCTTTGTCACCAGGGAAAGTCTCCCAGCATGATGACTTTCTTTTTCACAATATCAAATCGAAACCTTAATATACCCACATTGAGCTAAGGTTCATCTCCATTGACTTAAGAAAAGAGACCACTTCAGAAGAAAGTCTGTCCTGAAAGAGAACTCTCTGTTCCTGAAGGATGGGTATATTTCAAAGAGAAGATATGTAACTTCCCCTATTTTATTAATTTATCGTCATGATAACTTTCCATCAATTTAAAGGCATTTTATTCACAATGAGCACTGTTTGAAAGCTAAATGCACTAAATCTTCTTTCATGGGACCTGTAAGTATTTTTTGAACTCTTAGTGGTTTGCACTTAATGCTTCATTTTAAAATCAGATTTAATCATTTCATATAACCAGTAGTTCTTCAGGAAGATGGATTTCATTTTACTCTACATCTATTACCCCAGGTCAGAATTGCAATGAATTGTAATGCCATTTGAAACCACTAATATACCACTCAATAATCCAATTAGTAAGTGAGTCTGAAAACACAATTTTCCAAAATGACTATAGTGCGCCCACTTCCTACTCTTAAATATCTAAGACACTAATTGAATGTCCATACTATTTTATTTATAGATCTTTCTCAAATAATCTCACAATAAAATCACCGGTTTTTAATTCCTTACTTCCACAAAAGCTCTTTGTTGGCTCTATTTTGAAGACTTAACAGAGCTACATTTTTAAAAAATCAATTTGATAAATAAAAATAAAATAAAAAACATTTTCTTATGATACTCAGAGATTTCTACAGCATATAGATTGATATTTTATAACAATAGGAACAAAAGACAAAACTAAAAAGGTATATTAACTCTCAACTATATAAAACAAATGAATGTATGTAAGTATGTACATGCACATGGTATATATCTGCTTTAAGACTTATCTAAAAAAAACTAATGTCAGACATTTTCATCCACCACATCATAGCTTTCTGGGCTACTATATGTTTAGGAATATAAAAACCAATCATATAAATCACTAAAGCGAAACCTAGAATGGAGAAATAGCCACATCCTAGCATCAGCAGTAGCAAGGCAACCACAGAATCAAGAATTGCACAGTATCTAAGGATATCTGGTACAGCACAGAATTTCTTTCACAGAAGATCTGACAGATTTTGATATGGATACTGTTTATTAATATATTCTATATTTTTTCCCTTCATTTATTCGTTTTGTTTTTCTATTTTAGGAACTTTTTATTTCAAAACATTACAGGGTACAAATGTTTTTGGTTACATGAATCAATTTGTAATGCTTGAGTCAGGGCTATAAGTGTGCCCATCACCCAGACAGTGCTCATTGTACCCATTAGGTAGGTTTTCACCTATCCCCTCCTCTTCCACCCTCCTGCTTTATTTCCTCTTCCACCTGTGCACCTGTGTGCTCACTAGTTAGTTCCAATTTAATTGCCAGTACACGTGGTATTTGCTTCTCCATTCTTTAGATGCTTCACTTAGGATAATGATCTCCACTTCCATCCAAATTGTTGCAAAAGGCATTAATGAATCCTTTTTTATGGCTTAGTAGTATTCCATGGTACACATATACCACATTTTGTTAATCTCCTCACAAATTGATGGGCACTTGGGTTGATTACACATCTTTGAAATTGTGAACTGCACTGCAATAAACATTCTAGTGCAGGTTTCTTTTTGATAAAATTATTTCTTTTCCTTTGGGTAAATATCCAGCAGTAGGATTGCTGAATTGAATGGTAGGTCTATTCTTAGTTCTTTGAGGAATCTCCATACTGTTTTCCATATTAGTTCTACTTTTAGTTCTTTGAGGTATCCCCATATTACTTTCCATAGAGGTTGTACTAATTTGCAGTCCCACCAACAGTGTATAAGCGGTCCTGTTTCTCTACATCCACACCAGCATCTATCATTTTTGAACTTTTTAATAAAAGCCATTCTAACTGGGGTAAGATGATATCTCATGGTGGTTTTAATTTGTATTTCCCTGATGATTAGTGACGTTGAGCATTTTTTCATACATTTATTGGCCTTTTGTCTATCTGCTCTTGAAAAGTTCTGTTCATGCCTTTCTTCCACTTTTTTTTTTAATTCCAGAATATTATGGGGGTACAAACATTTTGGTTATACATAATGCTTTTGCCTCACCCAAGCCAGAGCTACAAGTGTGCCCTTTCCCCATGCAGTGTGCTCCATGCGCATTAGTTGTGAGTTTACGCACCCCCAACACCCCTCTCCCACCTGACCGGCACCCAATGAATATTAATTACTTCCACGTGAGCACCTTAGTGTTGATCAGTTAGTACCAATTCTATGGTGAGTAGATGTGGTTGCTTGTTTTTCCATTCTTGTGATATTTCACTTCGAAGAATGCTTTTGCCCATTTTTTAATGGGGTTGTTTATTTTTTTTCTTGCTGTTTTGCTTGAGTTCTTTGTAGATTCTGGTTATTAGCCCTTTATCAGATGTATAGCTTGCAAATATTTTCTCCCATTCTGTAAGTTGTCTCTTTGCTCTATTGATTATTTCCTTAGCTGTGCAGAAGCTTTTTAATTTAATCAAGTCCCATTTATTTATTTTTGTTGTTGCTATAATTGCTATTGGGGTCTTAGTCATAAAATTCTTTGCCTAAGCCGATATCTAGAAGAGTTTTTCCTACATTTTCTTTTAGAATCCTTATGGTTTCATGCCTTACATTTAAGTCTTTTATCCATCTTCAATTAGTTTTTGTGAGTGGTGAGAGATGTGGATACTGTTTCATTCTTCTGTATCTGCATGTGGCTATACAATTTTCCCAGCCACCATTTATTGAATAGGGATTCTTTTCCCCAATGTATATTGTTGTCTGCCTTGTCAAAGATCAGTCGGCTGTATGTGAATGGTCTTATATCTGGGTTCTCTGTTCTATTCTATTGATCTATGTCTCTATTTTTGTGCCAATACCATTCTGTTTTGGCTACCACAGCCTTGTAGTATAGTTTGAAGTCTAGTAATACGGTGCCTCCAAATTTGTTCTTTTTGTTTAAGATTGCTTTGGCTATTTGGGCTCTTTTCTATTTCCAAATGAAGCATAGAATTATTAGAAAGTTTTCTAATGATGAGGAGCCCATTCCTTACTTTCCCCAAGAAGCTCATTAAACTGGACACCAATAATGGAATGTTTCTCCTCATAGTAAAACAAAATTATCTCCTTATAAATCTTCTTACAGGTCATGCTCAGTTATGTCCTCCTTAAAGATATGCCTAGTCCTCTTTAACAGGTCACAGGTCTCAGCATTCTACATATGAAGAAAATAAGCATATGCCCCCTTGGTCATATTTCCTAGAGGCTAGCCATCTTTTCTACATCCCTAACACTCTCGGATGTACTTCATATTATCTAAGGATCTTCATCATCCCAGTCCCTTTACCTTCTGGGTGAAATTCAATTTGCCAATATCTCTACTGAAAAAAATGGCATCTAGAACTAAAAGACATACTCCACAAATTATTACCAACATTTACTCACTAGGAAGCAGATATTTGGGAAAGGATTAAACTCAAGAACCCTCTGCTTCCTAGGGAGAAAGTCTTGACATGCACTATGAAAATGATTAGATGAACAAAAAATATAAATCAATGTTATCCAAAGACAATTATAAGAAAAATGGGGTAAGGGTAGTAAAAAATAGTATCATCAAGCTATTCATTCTGGAAGAAGTTAACCCTTCTCTATGCTAGTCCATAACCTAATTACCTGAGATAATGATAACGCTAATGTAGTATGACCAAAGCTTTCTAAATTTACAATAAGCATAGTTATATAGGGAGTAGTCATATCCTTTAAAATAACTTACTTTTAATCTCATCTAAAGAATCAAATGAAATAAAAAATACTAGATGTAATTAAGACTGCTTAGTTTCCCTGGAGATTATAGCAATCAGACATTTTAAGCATTCTAAGAAGGAAACATTTGATACAATTAAGGAAATCCTATTGAAAAAAATTAGTCTGTAAAACAGAGATAATATGGGACTAAGGAATGGCTTATTAATAACTCATTCAATTCTGAGTATAATGAATACAGCTATTACAATTTCAATTCACTCGTGGCTGAGCTCAAAAGCTAAAATGCTGCCACTCAATCTGCCTCAAGGATCCAGATCTAATCAGTGCAGTCACTGTCTGTTACATTTATTGAATCACAGAATTATTTCAGACTGAAAGGAATTTAGATGGAAAAACAAAAAACAACACAAAGCTAGTAAGTGGCAGGGCCAGAACTCAAGACCAAAATCTGTCACTTTGTCTACTATATTTGAACAACTCTTCAAATATTCATATCTTCCCTTCTCACTTCTAAACAATTTTCTTTTCAAAACCAGTTCCTTCAATGATTCGTAAGGTAGGTAGGATTCCAGAACAAAGTCCTACATGAGTGTCATCTGGAACTTCACACATGTTCTTTCATGTCTGAAGGGCTAGCATCGGCTGTGTCTTGAGGGGATGAATACGGTTAACTGGATACATTAAGAACGGCTGCCCTCAACAAGACTAAAACTCCCGAGCTGCTGGGCCACTCCTTAACCCTCCATTACGATAAATAAGGCAAAGCCAAAGAGGCAGGAGAGACACAGCCTCAGAGCAAGGCCAACCAGTGAGTGACTACAGGAGATCAGGAGGAAGACTATGTAACTCTGCCAACATCAGAAGCATCAGGACAAAAACCTCTGGTTCAGCGCCTTCCCCCATATACCGGGGCCTTCTCTAATAGCTATCTCTCTCCACTAGGTCTCAGCCAGCCTGATAGGTCTTTTCTTTTACCGACTAAGCCCTGGGGCAAACAGGAGATAGACCCTTTCAGACAAAGTATATGGCCACAGAGGGAGCTCTCCGTGAGCTAAAAGGTCATAACCCCAAAGTATATAGGCAAGTAACCCAGAATGACATTAAAGTGGCAGGATGCTATATGAAGAGAATCAGGAAGGCAAAAGCCCAAAATAACAGATGCTTAGGGAAATGCTAAAGACAAAAGACAAAGAAAAGAATTTTTTTAAAGCTAGACTTAAAATAAGAAGAAAACCAAGACAGATGTTAATTCTTTACAAATTGTGTTTCTGTCTTCTCCATCAAAACGGACCTCAAATCCAAGCCTAGCATAACAGGCTTTTTGTAAACTGGCCCCACTAGCCTGTCTAGTCATTGTCTCCCATTATTCTCCTGAATATCAGCTTCTTCAAAGACCTACATGCTTTCCCACCTCCAGGCCTTTGAGCCTGCTGCGCCTTCTGCCCCTTCTGTGGCAGATTCCTTTCCCTTTTTGATCGTCCTTCCCTGACTTCCTCAAGCAGACACAGAAGTGCTCTCCTCCAGCTCCCCTGGCGCCAATCAATCTACGTGTCTGTTATAGCACCTCCCATAGGATATTACAATTTCTTGGCTTGCTTCCACAATAGCTTATGAGCTCGACAGGGATTATATCTTTTTATCTTTGTATCCCAAAAACCTAGCATTGTGTCTGGCTCATAATTTAGTAAATGAATGACTCAAATGAAGGCAGTGAGGATGAATGAAAAAACAACTGTGCACCAGGCTCTGCATCATGTATATCTGTCATCTCTCCCCTAAAGGCTTATGACAGACATACAGAGAACAGTGTCTGAAACATAGTAAGTGATCAATAAAAACTGATTGAATAGGCCGGGTGCGGTGGCTCATGCCTGTAATCCTAGCTCTCTGGGAGGCCGAGGCCGGCGGATTGTTTGAGCTCAGGAGTTCAAAACCAGCCTGAGCAAGAGCGAGACCCCGTCTCTACTAAAATTGAAAAGAAATTAATTGGACAACTAAAAATATATATAAAAAATTAGCTGGGCCTGGTGGTGCATGCCTGTAGTCCCAGCTACTCGGGAGGCCGAGGCAGGAGGATCGCTTGAGCCCAGGAGTTTGAGGTTGCTGTGAGCTAGGCTGACGCCATGGCACGGTAGCCCGGGCAACACAGTGAGACTCTTTATCAAAAAAAAAAAAAAAAAAACTGATTGAATAAATCAAGTGAACAAAGAACTTTGAAAGATCCAGCAAAGTGTCATTTGTGGCCATGATTATAATGAACCCTTCCAACTCCAAGATTCTGTGGACTTTTTTAAAAAGTGCATTTATACAAATTTATACAGATTTTCCTGAATATTTTGGAAAGGAGAGAAGGGAAACTAGCACTTATTGAATGGCTACAAATGTGTTAGCTACTTTACAGATGATATTTGATTTGTTTTTCATAATCCTGGGAAATTGGAATTCTGAGTGCCATTTTATAAATAAGGAACCAAAGCTAGAGATTCAGGGCCAAAATTTGAACCCAGGTGAGCCTGACCCCAATCCTAAGCTTTTTCCACACTGCACACTTGAACCTGTGGGAAGAGCACAAGGCATGTCTCCCTATCAGTCCACTCCAGGATAAGGAGCTCTGAACCAGCCAAAGTTCCGTTGGATCATGACTCCAGAGGGAGGAGTTTTCAACAGAAGCAACAGAAGGCCCAAAAAGGTGAAAAGCTCGGTCTTCCCATGAGGAACATCACCTTTTCTTTGTGGAAAGGATCACCTGGTTCTTCCTTTTCCACCCATGATTCTGCAAGGAAAATCTTATGGACTCTTCACCTTGGAAGAAAGCAATCCCTCCTTTGCTCTTCCCTTTCCCCAAAAGTCCAACTAATGGTCAAGGCAATCAGGTTATGATCCAGAGAAAGATGGCAAGGAGGCATCCATGTGGGCCTATTTAGAGGCCTTAAGTTATATTAGAGAGGAAAGCAGCCCTGAAGCTTACATCCCCTACAGGCCTATTGTTTAGTCAGCTCGAGCTGCTATAACAGAATATCATAGACTGGATGGCTTACACAACAAACATTTATTTCTTACAGCTCTGGGTGCTGAGAAGCCTAAGGCCAAAGTGCCAGCAGATCTGGTGTCTGGTAAAGATACTCTTCCTGGTTTGCAGATGGCCATCCTCCTGTTGTGTCCTCACATAGAGAGCAGAAAGATCTCTGGTCTTTTCATACCCCTATCAGGGCAGTAACGCAAAGACCCACCTAATTACCTCACGAATGCCCCAAATACCATCATACTGGGGATTGAGACTTCAACATATGAATTTTGAGAGGACACAAACATTCAACCCATACCACCAATTCACCAAATTATAAGCCTACATAGAAATTTGGAGCCAAAGTCCTGTTAGCAATATGGAATTTTCCTTTGCCTGGAATGTCCTCTGTGTAGGATGGTGGCATCTGATTGGGGTGACAAGGAATCAGCCAAACTTTTTCCCCTGAAACATGACTGACAAGTTGACTTTAATGAACACAGCGAAGAGTACAACAAATGGTGCTAGGACATCCAGATATCTACGTGCAAAAGAATGGATCTAGACATCTACTTCATATCATATAGAAAAACTAACTCAAAATGGATCAAAAACCTAAATTCAAGAGCCAAAATTACAAAACTCTTATAAGAAAACATAGGGGTAAATCGTTGTGACCTTGAATTATGCAACAGTTTTTTTTTAGACATGGCACCTAAAGCCAAGCAACCAAAGATAAAATATACTGGACTTCATAAAATTAAAAACTTTTGTGCTTTAAAAAATACTACCAAGAAAGTAAAAAGGCAAGCTACAGAATGGAAGAAAATATTTGCAAATCAAATATCTGAGAAAGGTCTGGTATCCAGAATACATAAAGAACCCTTACAACCAAGTAATAAAAGACAAATCAAATAAAAAATAGACAAGGATCTGAATAGGTATTTCTCCAAAGAAGATATACCAGTGGTCAATTAATACATGAAAAGATACCTACATCATTAGTTATCAGGAAAATGTAAATCAAAACCATAATGAGATATTGCCACACACTCCAAGATGGCTATAATCAAAAAGACAACAAGTTTTGGTGAGGATGTGGAGAAATGAGCAGCCTCATACATTGTTGGGAATGTTTTACAGCCACTTTGGAAAACAGTTTGGCAGTTACTCAAAAAGTTAAGCAGAGTTACCACATGACCAGCAATTCTGCTCCTAGGGAATCTAAGAGAACTAAAAATACATGTTCATACAAAAACTTGTACATAATTATTTACAGCAGCATTATCCATAAGTCCCAAAAAAGGAAACAACCCAAATGGCCATCAACTGATAAATGGATTAATAAAATGTACCATACAATGGAATTTTATTTGGTCATAAAAAGGAATGAAGTACTGATACAACAAAAGAAATGAACTTTGAAAATATCATGCTAAATGAAAGAAGCCAGATGCAAAAGGCCACATCGTGTATGATTTCATTTGTATGAAATTTCCTTAACAGACAAATCTACAGAGAGAGAAAGTAGATTCATACTTGCCAAGGGCTGGGGGTGGCAGGCAGTGGAAGGGGAGAACAAGGAGTGACTGCTAATGGGTGCTGGGTTCCTTTTTTGGTGTGATGAAAATGTTCTAGAATTAAATAGTGATGATGTTTGCACAACTATTGTACACTTTCAAAGGGTGAATTGTATGATGTGTAAATTATATCCCAACACAAACAGTGAGGCGCAACTATAAAACGAAGTTAACTGTACACATTATAATGTATGTACCATCAAAGGGATATGACAGAAAAGCAATAAAGTTAACTTGAAAATCACTGCTGGACATTGGTGTTTACTTTCATAATAACCAATATGAAAAATATATAATTTTATTGCATAAACTGAACACCAAAATGAGAAAGATTGAGAGGAAAATTAATTGGATTTCCATGAAAAATATCCAAGGTTAAATATTTGCTTTCTTTCCAGTATCTCAGCTATTTGGAAGCTGAGCTCCCTGGAGCAGATATAAGAGCCTCTATGTTAGATTTGCTAACAGAAACAAACTTGAAAGAATTCAAGTATAAGAACCTGAGCTTCAGATGCTCTGCCTTTGGTAAACGGTAAATGGATTCTCTCCCAGTGAGCTCTGTCACTGCAGAGGAGCATTCCACCGTGATAACGACAAAGTAACAGAGTAGAACTTTCAATTACCAACCTCTCAACCTTGGAGATGGGGTGAACATTTCATATAAGGTTTTTTTATAAATCCCTGAATTAATATGTGTGAGTCCAAATGACCAGTTTTTCTAAATAACCATCAGCTCATGTTAAGAATACTTAATCACAAGCAAACTTTTTACACATACAATGTAAAAGTGAAGATAAAATGCAATATTCTAGAACTGTGCCTGGCATATCAGAAGCACCCAGTAAATATTTGTTGAATGAATGTTTATAAGAGTTAATATTGTTTACTAAATAATTTGATCAAAAATAAGGCAATCAGGCCAGGCGTGGTGGCTCACGCCTGTAATCCTAGCACTCTGGGAGGCCGAAGCAGGTGGATCGCTCAAGGTCAGGAGTTCAAGACCAGCCTGAGCAAGAGCGAGACCCCGTCTCTACTAAAAAATAGAAAGAAATGATCTGAACAACTAAAAATATGTATATAGAAAAAATTAGCTGGGCATGGTGGCACATGCCTGTAGTCCCAGCTACTCGGGAGGCTGAGGCAGGAGGATTGCTTGAGCCTAGGAATCTGAGGTTGCTGTGAGCTAGGCTGACGCCACAGCACTCTAGCCAGGGCAACAGAGTGAGACTCTGTCTCAAAAAATAAAAAAAATAAAAAATAAGGCAATCAGCAACAGTATTTCTAAATCAACTTATCTTTATCAATAGAAAATTGGTATGTATTCCTATTATGGTATTCCTAATGTAATATCACATCTTCATTGATATTCGAACTGACAAGTCAATGGTTATTAAGAAAGATAATTAGTCCATTATATGTAGAAAGGACATTGTAATTGATTATAAAAATTATTGCCATCACCTAGTAAACCTTTCTTAAGACAACTTCAGGCCAATAAAACTGCAGGGATTTGTGAGGTGATTAGTTTCTTACAAACTCTACAATTTATTTTAGTTAATAAACTAAGAAAAGATAAATTACAGTCTATCAATATGGTGTCCATTCTTCACATTCTAAAGCCCTAAGACAGATCCAAGCAAAACACAATTAGCCTCACTAATATTTATTGGAGATCAGCCTGAAGGGAAATTCTTTCTAAAACACATCTTAAGGCATACCAATGCCAAGAAATTGCCAAGCAATTAATTTTATATTACATTTTCCATTTTTTAAGTCTCTTTATAAAATCAGGGAAGTTATTTCTCAGTATCTAACAACTATGGGTGCTCAAAATACTATATAGGATCATAGGATGGCTAAAAGTAGAAAACATGTCTAGAGATCAGATCTTCTCTTTCAGAAGGACGTTTCTTCTGTAAGTCTGTTAGGATAAGACTCTACAAGTTCACAATGTGTGGCAGACAACTGTCAGAAACAGCCTTCCTCAACCTCCCTTACCACAGTATAAGCTCTTTTCTTCTTCTATCTTCAAGGACACATGAAGATGATACGAGTATCACCCTTTGTATCACCATCCTTTAGCTTTTTTATTAGAATTCACACTACCCAACTCTCTTTTACTTGCTTTCTTTACCTCTTGATTTGCTGACATTACGAAATAACATTTTCACAGAAAATGTGGATAGTTTTCCAGTCTCTGCATGGGAAGGACTTTCTAAGCATGAATCATAAAGCAAAAGATTCATTGGTAGACAACATAAAATTGTTTTAATTTCTATAAATCGAAAGTCATCATAAATTAAATGAAAAGGCAACTGTGGGGGAAATGCCCCATATGACGAGCAAAGGCTAATATCCTTACTGTATCATGAGTTCACACAAATCAAGCCTGAGCAACAGAGTGAGACCCCATCGCTCAAAAAAAAAAAATTAGCCGGGCATGTGGTACGTGCCTGTATTCCCAGCTACTCAGGAGGCTGGGGCAGGAGAATCACTTGAGCCCAGGAGTTTGAGGTTGCTGTGAGCTAGGCTGACGCCAGAGCACTCTAGCCCAGGCAACAGAGTGAGACCCTGTCTCGAAAAAAAAGAGTTCACACAAATCAGTGTGTGGCCAAGACAGTGCCCTAGCATTTCCCTCTTCCTCCATACAAGAAACTGCAATGTTCCTACAAAAAAAAGGTTATATCTTCTTTCTCCCAGATTTGAGGATTACTCTGCCTCTCATCATCTGCTTTGGTCCTTTGCCTCCTATCTGGATGCCCTCTTTCTTCTGAGCCCTGTTTGACTTGAAGGTTCAGATAAAAAGGCAGTCAAACCTCGTCTTGATTCCAGATTTTCCCCAAGACCCAGCCTCTGAAACACTGTTTTCTACCCTTCTCTGTGGCCTGCAGACAAGTAACAACTCGTCCCAGGCTCCAAGGGATACCTAGTCTGACTAATTCCAGCCAAAGCCCGGCATACTGGCTCCTAGTTGGGCTGGGGAAGACAGAAATCAAACAATTAAACAATTGATAAGAAAAAATTGAGACTCTAATAGAAAAAACATCAAAAAACTTATGCAGGCAAGTCACAGAAAAGAAATATCTAACAGTTAACAATAAGATTTTTGTTAACACTTAAACACATCCATAATGACAATGTGAGTTAAAGTAAGGAGGTGCCATTATCTGTGAAATTAGCAAAAATTTTTTTAAATAATAATGCTAACATGAGTGTCATAAAATTGACAGTGGGATTGTAAATTGGTATAATCTTTCAGAAGAACAATATGGCAATATGTTTCAAGGACATTCACAATGTTCCTGCCCTTTGACTATGTAATTTCATTTTTAGGAATTAATCTTAAGTCAAAAATGTAGTGAAAAGATTTAAGTATAAAGACTTTCATCACTACTTTTTTTTTTTTTTTTTTTTTTTGAAACAGAGCCTCACTCTGTTGCCCTGACTAGAGTGAGTACCATGGCGTCAGCCTAGCTCACAGCAACCTCAAACTCCTGGGCTCAAGCGATCCTCCTGCCTCAGCCTCCCGAGTAGCTGGGACTACAGGCATGAGCCACCATGCCCAGGTAATTTTTTCTATATATATATATATTTTAGTTGTCCAGATAATTTCTTTCTATTTTTAGTAGAGACGGGGTCTCGCTGTTGCTCGGGCTGGTCTCGAACTCCTGACCTTGAGCGATCCACCCGCCTTGGCCTCCCAGAGTGCTAGGATTACAGGCGTGAGCCACCGCACCCGGCCCTCATCACTACATTTTGTACTTGAAATATAAATATACAACAATAAGTAAATTATAAATAAATCATGTTTCATCCACAGTGCGGATTATTACAGAGCTAATAAAAATTATATAAGAGCTGACCCTTATAGAGCACTAAGGACCACTCCTTGTTCTATGCAGTTAACATGTATTAACTCTTTTACTCCTCGAAACAACATGACATGGAACCTGTGAGATAGGTAGGGGCTAGTATCAACTCCATTTCACAGTTGAGGAATCTGAGGCCAGAGAAATTAAGTGATTGGCTCAAGGTTACACTGAGACAGAGTTGTACATGCTAACCTAAAATTCTACAATCCAAAATGCTCAAAAAACCAAATGTTTGGCCGGGCGCGGTGGCTCATGCCTGTAATCCTAGCGCTCTGGGAGGGCAAGGCAGGCGGATTGTTTGAGCTCTGGAGTTCAAAACCAGCCTGCGCAAGAGCTAGATCCTGTCTCTACTAAAAATAGAAAGAAATTAATTGGACAACTAAAAATATATAGAAAAAACTAGCCGGGCATGGTGGCACATTCCTGTAGTCCCAGCTACTCGGGAGGCTGAGGCAGGAGGATC
>CAUYSK010021050.1:0-10381 GCA_963575035.1 Avahi laniger
CCTTTCAATTCTAATTCAGCAATTCTAAAAGCCAATTTCATGATTCATGGAGTGTCATGTTATTTTTATCCTCAAAGTACTTAATCTTTTAAATATATAAAAGAAAATGCCGATTTAACTTTTTTTTAAAAAAAAATAAAGAGCTCATACAAAAATTTAACCTTCCTATTATACATTTAAAAAGTCAACTATCGGCCGGGCGTGGCTCACGCCTGTAATCCTAGCTCTCTGGGAGGCCGAGGCGGACGGATTGTTTGAGCTCAGGAGTTCGAAACCAGCCTGAGCAAGAGCAAGACTCCGTCTCTACTAAAAAATAGAAAGAAATGAATCGGACAACCAAAAATATATAGAAAAAATTAGCCGGGCATGGTGGCACATGCCTGTAGTCCCAGCTACTCGGGAGGCTGAGGCAGAAGGATTGCTTGAGCCCAGGAGTCAGGTTGCTGTGAGCTAGGCTGACGCCACGGCACTCACTCTAGCCAGGGCAACAAAGTGAGACACTGTCTCAAAAAAAAAAAAAAAAAAAAAAAAGTCAACTATCAGGGTTTTATTTCAACTAAAAGAAGACATGTTAAAATTCAAAACTCAAAGGTTAATCTATGGACTGAAAATATATTTTTAAAGAATTAAATCTTAAAATACATTAATTAATCTTGAATAGTGTAAAATAATTTAGCAGGGTTCTTTGCTTAACACTAAATAATTCATTTAACATTATCTCATGAAGTGTCAGAACAATTTTTAACTCCATTTCATCACTAAAGAATGTACTAAATTACTTTTTTTTAAAAAAAGTTATTGCTTCCTATTTTTTTCTATTATGAATAAAAAACTAAACATTACTGATGCTTTCAAAGTCAAAATACAGCTTATTTGGGTTTGTACAAAATGATATAATTCGGAGATATTTGGTTTGTAAAGCAGAACAGCAAACTACATACAAAGGTGTTAGGCTGGACTGGGAGCAAGCTGAAAGCCTCGTTGTCCTGACCATTTTTAGAAATAGATTCTAACTTTCAGAATTTTTGTTTTTAAAAACAGTGTCATTTTCAAGAAACAGTAATAAAAATATAATGTTCTGTGATCATTTAGATACAGCCAGGCTTTGTTTTACTTTGTTTCATAAACCATTTGTAAAAATACTTGGTGCTAATTCAGAATATACATCTATATTTGTAGAAGGCAAAGACCATCTCTTTTTGTATTTCCCACAGAGAAGGTGCTTGGAAACATACGGTACATTTATAAAATAATTACTATCATAGTAATTATTGCTAGTCATAAATCATACTTATCTATTTGTCACAGTATAAAACTTCTTAAGTATCAAGTAACAAATTTAGACAAGCTTGAACTAGTAAGCTTTCTAATGAAATAAAACTCCATTTCTTTTAAAATTCATAATTTTGAATTTTAGGTAACTTAGAATTGTATTCTTGGAAATTCAAGTTGGTGAAGTTTGAAAGTAATCTCTAAAATATTTGTCTGAATTGTAACATCAAAAACACTAAAATACTTGAGGAAAAATAAAATATAGGTAAAATACTCCTCTGGCTACTATTTGCAGAATAGAGTGGGGCAAAAGTGGAGCTGGGTGACCAGGACGGCTACTGTACTAATCCAGAAGAAAAAGAACACTGACTTCAAACACGGTGATGATAAAGGAGTAAGAGTCGGCCGGGCGCGGTGGCTCACGCCTGTAATCCTAGCTCTCTGGGAGGCCGAGGCAGGTGGATCGCTTGAGCTCAGGAGTTCGACACCAGCCTGAGAAAGAGCGAGATCCTGCCTCTACTAAAAATAGAAAGAAATTAGCTGGACAACCAAAAATATATAGATAGAAAAAATTAGCCGGGCATGGTAGTGCATGCCTGTAGTCCCAGCTACTCAGGAGGCTGAGGCAGGAGGATCGCTTCAGCCCAGGAGTTTGAGGTTGCTGTGAGCTAGGCTGACGCCACGGCACTCTAGCCCAGGCAACATAGTGAGGCTCTGTCTCCAAAAAAAAAAAAAAAAAAAGGAGTAAGTGTCAATTTAAACAAATTTAGGAAATATTTTGAAGACATATTTAATAAAAATTGGTGCCTAACTGAATGGGGGGACAAAAGAGAAAGAAATGCATCAAGAATTAACTGAGCTCAGATTTATGGCTTGAGCAAACATAACCTAAGAAGGGTGGACCGATTATATCACTGCAAAACTGTTTCCCATGGGATGCGCCATATTTTACCAGGAAATTTATAAATGAGATGCTCCATTTTCAGACCTAGAAAACTATTCCAGTTGAAAATTAAGAGAACTGAAAAATTAATACCTTCTATTTTGAATTCTTAATAAGTTTTACACAAAGATATGAGTTTCTCTTTCTGCCTCACTTCACTTAAAACAGACACAAACATCTAATGCACAACAGCTTTAAGAGCAACTCATTTCTCTGGAAAAGAAATGATGATTAACAATTACTATCACTGCATAACATTAGCCATATAAAATTTTTAGCTTTGTTACTATTATAAGGAAATAGTCAAACTCATTGAATTTTACTAGTCTTTCTACGATTATTATTTGAAGAGTCAGTTTTATCTCATAGAAATTCTACCAATCCGGAAAAAAAAAAAAAAAAAAAGCTCAAAGCTCAAGGGCTGCATGACCTAAGAGCTGAAACACTAATAAAATGACAACTGCAACAGAAATAATAAGACATTTAAAGTGTACTTACTATGTGCTAGAAACTGAGCTTTACCTATATCATCTCAATCTCACTTTTTTGTCAGAGTAAGCAAAAACACAGCTGAAACTCTGGCAGTTAATCATTACTTTATATGGTCCCATAAAAGGCCATATAACAGAATAAAAATCTCTAATTAAAATCTCATGGAACTTAGTTCAAAATAAATAATTCCTCCTTGACTGTCATCCGCTTTCCTACAACTAATCAATTCTACACACACAGAAAGAATATACTTTCCTGTACAACACTTCAAAAAAGATTCCTATTAAGTAAATGTCACTGGTCATTAGGCCATAACCATGGTTCATAATTGCCTTTATCAAAATTACAGTCAGCCCTCCATATCTGAGTGTTCTACATCTGCAGATTCAACCAACTTTGGATAGAAAATATTCGGGGGGGAGCCCCAATAAAAATAATAATAAAACAAAAAAAAATTTTTTAAATAAAATTAAAACATTTAAAAATACAGTGTAACAACTCTTTACATAGCATTTACATTGCATTAGGCATTATAAGTAATCTAGACATGATTTAAAGTATACAGGAGGGTAGGTTATGCAAATATGACACTTTTATAATAATGGACTTCAGCATCCACAGATTCTGGTATCTGAGCGGTCCTGGGACCAGTCCCCTGTGGATATCGAGGGATGACTGTACTTCTTTATTATTATAGACAGTTATGTATTATATGGGAATTCAATTCAAACAACTTTATATTTTGAAAATATAAAATACATGTGAACATAAAAGAATAGTAGCCATATACATCCTCCAAATATTTTAAAGGAAGAACACTGGTAAGACTTAACAAAATTAAGAAATGCCAAACTCTCATTCTAAGTTGTTGGTAGAGTTAGGAATAGAACTCTATTAATTTTAGTCAATAAATCCTCTATAAATCCTCATTAATAAGTACAGTGTTTTTCATGTAACAGCAATTCAATAAATACTTGTTGAACAAATGAATAAATGGCACCTTTACTGGACAATTAAATCACAAAGAAAAGGTAGACTCCCGTGTTAGCAAATACCATAATACTGCCTGATTTCACACAAGTGGATTATTTTAACATCTAAGCAGAATTGCTAAGCAATATTGGTTTGCTAATCTGGTTATCAACAGAATTAAACAACAAAAATCCTGAACACATGTTTCCACCAGCAATTGCCAATGTAGGAGTCATTTCATAATGTAAATATCATTTTAGCATTCATCTTTCTTTTATGCTGTAGCTATACTTGATTGCAATTTATGTTATTGTTAAAATGATGGGTTTTACAAAAGAACGTGCATTTTCTTAAAATTTAGATTTCATTTTTGAAAGGGAGAGAGTGAAGCAGTGAAAGGAGGTCAACAGTGCTTCCCTCGAGGGGAGGAGGCGGCTGACATTTGCAGGGAAAGAGAAGAAGAAAAATCACATGGCAAAGAGGAGCAGGAAAGGCAATGGTGCGCTAGGCCTGCCCGTTAAGAAAGAGCACACACACCCAGCCCAAAGTCAGGTAATAAAAAAAGGAAGTTCCAGGAGAAGGCCAGCTGAGGTAGTAACCAGGGTGAAGGCGAGCTGTTTTATCAATATGAAAGGTTCTGAAGAAGTCTAGCTTTCAGACGGTGCGTTTACAGGAAGTTTCAATTATTTCAGGAACAGGACAAAGCTTCTCAGATGGATTGCAATAGCAAGTATATGTCAATCTATTAGAATGTGCATCTGAGTGGCGATGAAGAAATTTTACGGCTTGCAATTAACAAGTAAATCAATTATATCCTTATCTGGCAGGGCTATTTGTAGGATTACAGACAGTAAATACTAAATTACTTGGACAAGTGTCTTATTTATTAATATTAGTATTTATTTATTATTTTTAAGCTTCATAAAAACAGGGCCCATGAACAGGCATATGATATCAATGTACTGAATAAAAAGTGAAGTTTTAGGCTGCATTTAATCAGAGAGGATAATTTGGTTTCCAAATCATAAGACTTACAGTAATGTATGCTAACATTTGGATGTGGCATTTAAGAGAAGAGAAATAAAATGTATTAAAGTTTACTTTTTCACCCTGTAGGAAATATTCAATAAGGAAAATAGTCCATTATTGACTTGCACTGTCCAATATGGTGTCCACTACTCATATGTGTCTATTTAAACTAATAAAAAATGAATAAAATTTAAAGTTTAGTTTCTTGGGCATACCAGCCACAATTCGAGTGCTTACTTGCCACATGTGGCTAGTGGATATCATATTGGACAAAGATATAGAACACCGCTATCATTGCAGAAAGTCTATCAAATAGTAGAAAAATCACAAACTCAAATGTGTACAGGGGCCTACGAGTGAAGCAGAATGCAAAAGAGAGAGGTGGAGGTGACAGTGAACTGGAAATAGAGCATACGCTTCACTGCAGGTGGGCAACAAGTCCCCAGCTCCAGCTGACTGTTACTCTGTAGGGAGGTAGGCACAGTACTAACGGATCTTCTCATTATTCAAGAAAATGCAGAGAATCAGATTTTTATGTGAGATCACTCATCAAACATTGCCAACTAATACAATTTAGAAAATGGGCAACCTTGCGCTCTTTCCTTGGACTTATGGGAAAAAAAAAATGGGCAACCCCCCTAACCCAAACTAACCAAACAAGAAACTCATTCGAAATCAAAAAACACTAGCTACACCAGGCCACCAGTTAGCAGCCCCTTGATCTATGTATCTATATTTCAGGGGCTTTTTGTTTTAAACAAAGCAGCAGCAAAGAATTATTAGTAGAAGCAGCAAAGTCACAACACAAGTGGGAAATAACCACTGGCACCAAGACTACAGTTTACTGAAGGAACAGCAATTCTCTCCACCTCCACTCCCGTGCTCCCCTCCTGGGGAGAATACAGGAGTTAGCTGATGGACTCTCTCCCAGGCTGTTCTCAGGGGAGTGCATTTCAGTCGGTGCTCAGGCAAAGAATCAAAAAATCTCTCTCTCTATTTAATACAGAAATTTGATCATTTTCAGCTTATAAAACCAGCAACTTCATATGATTCCACCTAATAGCTCCCTCTTAATGAAAGACTTAATACTGAGCTGAATTCTTCTGTATGAGAAAAATACATTAATAATTCAAATCGCTAGTTAAGACCCAGCATAATTGTGACTTGCCCCTGATCACACAGCAGGTCAGAGGCAGAGCGGGAAAAAAATCAAGATTCCTTGTCTGGTGCTCACCGCCTGTATCATAATGGCATCTTAAATATGATACTGGTGATACCACACCTGTATCATAATGGCATCTTAAATAAAGCGATTCAGATGTCTCATCAAGTTTGGTAAATACATGCTCTCCCAATTTAAATTATTGATATCAATAGTTATTCAAGAAATTATATGATGTCTCCAACATGTCCATTACATTAGCTAGCAAGGGGTTCAGAAGGGCCGACGCACAGCGAGGGAATGATGATTCACACTGGACTTTGTTTTCTCCTAGATTTTTGTTAGAAACAACAGCTACCCACAAGTTTTTGGTATGTACTGAGTAAGGTAAAACAAATGACAGTGTAATGGAGACTTTTTCTTAAGTGTCTTGTTTTGTTTTTGTTTTTTTAATTACTAACTTCTGTTTTTTATGGAAACACCGTAAGACTGTCAATCCCTTATCTAATTTTCACTTCTCTATGAAGAATGTACTACCAGCATTCCAGAGAGTATTTATGTACCTCTGTTAGCTAGATAACACAAAATCTGCACTAAACAAGTAAAATATAAGTATCTTACCTCATGGTCAGGACATTTTTACTACCTTAGTTTCATTTTCTCTTATATTCTTTCCTTACATAATATTAAAGAGCAAAAAAAAGTATCTTTTGAATTCAGATTCATGTCAATAATTTCACATTTAAAAAATTAGAAACTAAAGCAAATTTGTGGCATATAGAATGGCCTTAAATAATGCTTAGAGCAAAAGAATGTACTACATCATGGTTTGGCAGGGTCTGAAAGTAAACTTTTAAGTTCCAGTTCTACGACTAGGTATGACCTTGGTCAAGTTCTCTAACTCCTTTGGTGTCTGCATGGAGAAACAAGGATTGTAACAGAAATAAGTGATATAATCTTTATAAAACACTTAGTGAAGTGTCCCATAGTATGCATTCAGTATATTTTAGCTATGATTGTATAATACTTCTTATCATTCCCCATAGTGTGCATTCAGTATATTTTAGCTATGATTACATAATTATTCTTATCACTCAAGTACCCATATTGAACAGAGATGTATGGGAGTTATTTGAATAAGCACAACTTTTAATAATTATATGGGTTTACACATTGAATCTTAGAACCAAGACTTATGAAATTTGTGTTCATCCTTTATTCTGATGGAGGATATTTGGCTATATCAGATTAGAAAGCACTTTCTTTATCTCTTTTGATATTTTCAAGGATAAGAAAATTTCTCTCTAAATGCCATTCAGCTGCAGGTAAAACATGTAATGCTCATGGAAATGCTAATTAGAACTAATTATAACTTAACCACAGCACCAAAAGACATTAAAAAATTATGGTAGCTTACAGTTTTGGGTAACATACATCTGATTCAGAAAACTCACTGAACTTTGGAGGTAAGCAAAATATTTTTTGGATTTAATGCTTTAGGGCACTCAAATCAATCCCTCATATATGACTTTCAATCAGTACTGACTAGAATGTGTGCTTGAGTTTAACAAAAGTAGAAAAACACTTTTGAGTGGAACGTCTCCTTAATTACACAGATTACTCATGATAACCATTTTTAAACAACTATTCTCAAAAATCATTTTTCCCCATCTCCCTTGTCATGTTAAAATATGATTCAAGGTTATGTAATTGTCTTCACAAGAGACAAGGTCACCTTCAGACAAACTGCATAGTGGGTACAAATGAATAAAGTAACTGTTTCACTCCTCTCCTGCCCTTAATCTTGAACATCTGTTTTACTTTGGCTCGTGTTCCCATTTTTCACCTCCTTCACCTTTTTAATTGATTTTCTATACAGCTCTGCATTACTTCACATCTGTTATTTTACCTCGATAGCCAAACAGGCTAATGCTTTCAGACAAGATTAAACAATAACACTTAGGCCCCTTTCCTCCCATAATCCCAAAAGATTAGAGTTTTATATTCCTTAAATACATTACCCAAATCTTATCTACACTGAATCTCATCCATTTCTTCTCTCTGATTACTTTAAGAAATATAAAGTGAGTTTTGCCTAAGTACTAATTCTAGGGGCTCCTATTATTTAAACGCTTCCATCTAGATAAGTAATTCATTCCCACCTTCTGCCTCCTTGCTGCTTCCCAATCGACAACAAAAGAGTCCAGAGTCCCGTGATGATGTCTGACTCAGAGGAATGACTGTATGTGGGACCTGGAGGCCACAGACATGGTGGCAAGTCAGTGTGATGTATTTGGGACTGCCAAACCCTTGAATATTCTTGAATCACATCATGTATATCTTGATTAGTAATATTTGAGAACTGGATAATTTTTCCAGAAGCATTTAAATGAAATCTAGGTAGTGGCATAATGGACAAGACTAGCACTTAAGAGTTTCTTTCAGTCCCATTTTTCTATTTTGTAATTTTTAGTTTTATGCTTTTTGTGGTAAAGTCTTAGCAGCAAAAGCTATGAGGCTAATATAGAAATTAAAGTATATAGATATAATTTCAATATTTACTTCATAAAATTCCCATTTAATTTGCTAAAATTTCATTACCATTTGAAACTGCTAATCAAACATTAGAAATAAAAATAAAGATACGTGCCTCCCCCCCATAAATTTGTCCTAAGAAGCTAAGAAGAAAACTCAAGTCTTTCACTATGTCAAAATGATGAACTCTAATGCATTACTCATAAGATAAACAGTATGCAAAAGCCTTTTCTTTTCATTAAAGATTGAAATGCATTCATTAATTTAAAGTTGGGATTTAACTGTGAGACTTTATTCTCACAAATTTTACTTTTGTGGATAAAATTCTTTAAAATTTACAAGAGAAACTGCTTGAAATTGCCAATAATATAATACAATTAATTCAGTTTCATCATGGAAACACTAATGTTTATAGTAAATTCACCGTACTGATAATAATTATTACACTAATATCCTCTATTTTCACAATTTTGTCAGTTCATGTTGTCAGATCTCTCAACAGACATTCAACTACCACCACTTTTCTGTAAGCTTCCAAAGTGCTTATCTGCTGACACATATCTAGGCTTGTGGTTTGGTACCATCTCATGGGCCAACATGCAAATTCTTCTCTTACATAGAACCTACAGATAGATTTATTAAAAACTGAATACATCATTTTATGATTTTAATTTTAAAAATCTTTTCTTATTATTGGGTAGAAAGCAATATAGAAATGTTTCAGTCAGTTTTTCTAAACAGCTAGTCACAGTACAGATGCAATTAAACTTAGCATTATAGGAAAAGGATTTGTCAACAAGATATTTGTGAAAACAGTCTTAACGATTTACAGATTTAGACTGTGTTATTTTATTTGCATTGCTAGTTCTATTTACAAACAGCTTCATATTTTAGTCACTTATTTTATAGCTTATAACTCCTACAAAATGTTAGGGATATCAGGCTATCCTACATGTAGCACTGGTTAGTCACAGAATGACTATTATAACAGGACAAAAACCAATGTATGAAAATGTTTTCTGCACGAACATGCGTGGCTGGTAAAAATTATAATATAGGCTATGTATAGTCATGACATGTGTTCAAGAAGTGATGGAAAAACCTATTTTATTTTTCTAAGCTGCTGATGATTTGGGTCACTTATGTACATTTTTGCAAATGCTGCTCTAGTAGATATCTTTATATTGAAAGATGATGAGGTTGATTCACCAACAGGAAAGCATAAATTTCTATATTATTTTTATCCAGTTGTAGTGGTAGTTTTATACCAAGTTCTTTTCCCCTGCTTTCTCTGTGACTAACTAGAAGTAAATTCACAGTGTTGCTAGGTGAAGGCAAGGACAAAGTCTGTGTCCATGAAACAGTCTATGGTAACATGTTCAAATGGCAACTAAATGGCTTTGGTCTTCTAGGAGCATATCTATTCAATAAGTGAGTTAAACAGGAAAAAATATGTATGGATATGAACATATATATTGGAATGAACACAGTCTAGAACATGCTTATGTTTCTTCTGGTTCAATACTTAGAGCCAAGAAAGAAATTAATAAGGATTTGAGCCTGTTGTGTTTTTATGCAGATCAAAATGGAAATATAGATGACTAAAGGGAAGTGGGCTTCTGTGGATTTTATAAATACACAAGGTAGATCTTAGAATGGCGTATGTTTGATAAAAGCAATTTAAATATAAAATAAACCTGGCAGTTTGAAGTGAGCCTTTGCATAATTTATAGCAGATGGTACAGTAATAATCTTTACATCATTTAAGATTGGATCAGATTCTTGAAACTGTAACTACTATCACCATGAACAGGCTACACAATCTTCCCCAAATAAGTCTACTAGAGAATGTGTATTTTTTGTAAAGTACATGTTTACATTATGTGAAATCTGAAGGAAACACATTTAAAAAGTGAAAATAGATTTATGTAACTGTTAGTTTAAGAAGTGACTAAAGGGCCGGGCGCGGTGGCTCA
>CAUYSK010021054.1:0-22803 GCA_963575035.1 Avahi laniger
TAATTTCTTTCTATTTTTGGTAGAGATGAGGTCTCGCTCTTGCTCAGGCTGGTCTCGAACTCCCGAGCTCAGAACGATCCGCCCACCTCGGCCTCCCAGAGAGCTAGGATTACAGGCGTGAGCCACCGCGCCCGGCCAAAATTCACTTTCTAACCCTTGGATTCTTCTACCTGACACTCCCGAAATTATTCAAGTTCTAGTTCACTACTTTAGAATCCCAAATTAAAAAGCACTCAGCTAGAACAGTGTTGATTCTTGCATTCGACACACGTCTTAAAAGCCCACTAGTGCCAAATACCATGCTTGGTTTAACTGGGACATCAAAGCAGACTGCAGCATTTCCTCACTTAAAGAGTTTGAAGATGAGCTATGTGTGGAATTAGCCAATTATAAACAAATTTATAACATGCCAGATATTCTTCTAAGTGCTTTAACAGATATTAACATATTTAGCCCCCCTAATAACTCTGTGAAGGAGGTTCTAGTTTATCCCCATTTTACAGATTAGAATACGTAGGCATAGGAAGTTTAAGGTCACAGAGCTGGAATGTTCTAGAACAGGGATTTGACCTGGGTAGTCTGTCTTTTGCATCCAGAGCCTTTTGTGTTCTGTGTTTCCATGTGAAATGGATTTGTTTAAACCTTCCTTGGGAACATTAAGGTTATTTTCAATATTTTGACATTAGAGACAATGCTAGAGTAAACATCCTTAAACTAAATCTTTGTACATATCCTGAATTATTTTTCTTGTAAGAAAATTGCTGTGTCAAAGAGTAGGCATGGTATTAAGGCTTTGGTACATAATGTCAAATAGCAAGAATGAGGGAAGGGGTCTCAGGAAGTGAATGCATGATCAACAGTAGCATGAGACAGAGGAGCTGGCAGGTATATCTGGAAAATGGCAAACACTCCAATCTGAATGGAATGTAAAGTGCTTGAACACGAGAGATTGAAGAGCCGCTTCTAAAGTGGTCTGGAACCAGCTTGTGCAGCACTTTGTACACCAGACTGTGGAATTTAGGCTTTGACAAGTAGCACTCAAAAACCAGCATGCATTTTCGAACTGGGGAGTGAAGTGATGAGAGTCTGTCTAAAATAATTTTCTCCAGAAAAACTTGGGGAAAGAAAAACTCTCCTCCCATGAGACAAAGACTCATTCGTCACAACTGTTTAAGTACAAATGGATTCGGGGGAGTATATTTTACTTATTCTTTTAATATGGTGTATTCTTAAAATTATCTACTTTAACATATAGAAAAATAAAGGAATAATATAATATATTAACATAGTATTGTATTCTGTTTTTAATATACATATATATTCTATAAGTACATAACATACTTAATATACTTATATATTATAAATATAATATGTAACAAAACAGTCATCCCCCTTACGTGCAGTTTCACTTTCTGTGGTTTTAGTTACCTGCAGTCAATGGCAATTCAAAGACAGTAAATGGAAAATTCCCAAAACCACAGGAGACAATTGGAATGATTATTTTTTAAAGTTTCCCGTAGATGATATATAACTAGCACTATTCAAGATGTGGAAATGAGAAGTTAATTCATTTCACACAACGGATGCCTCAGGTTGTGAGGGCTGAGTTCTCTGCCTAAATGGTTGAGAAAAACTGCCAGGATGTATCTTAGGAGCGGAATTGCTGCTGGATGGGCACAATTTTAATCTTACCTGATGGTGCCACAGGGTCATGCCAATGTACACTCATTGGTACTAGGAGTCATTGCTCATAGCTTTGCCAACAAACGGTACAGTCAGATTGTTAAAATGCTTGCTACTCTGAAAGGAGTAAAATCGTATCTCGGTGTTTTGAACTTGCGCTTTTCTGATTACCAGTACGAAAATTTTTCTTTTTCATATTTTATGGACTATTTAGGTTTCCCACTTTGTGAATTTCCTGTTCATTCTTGGTCCATCCGTTTCTCTATTGGATTATTTGTCTTTATTGATTTGTAGGTATTCTTTACATATCCTAATAGTAATCCCTTGCTAGTGGTATGCATTGCGGTTAATATTAATTAAAGTAATCCTTATGGTGAATTTGACTAAATATTGAGTCCTACTTTAAGGCCAAAGCAGAGCAAAAAAAAAAAAGTTTCCCAAAGGGACAGCCAACATGTGATTTATAGTTCATTCATTCAGTAGACAAGTATTTCATCCCTTAAGACTCCGTGCAGAGAATTTCTGGGGTTATAGAAATAAACAAGTCAGGTTATGTACCCTTAAGAGATTTGTAATCTAGAGGAGGAAACAAATGTTTTAAATTCTATAACAACCCCTAAGAGCCATCTTGGTTAGCAGGGCAGTATTACATGCCTCAGCCACAGCGATGCCACTTTAGGGTAAAAAGGATAAACATTTGTGCAGGTCATTATCACACGACCAAGAAGAACAATGGGGAAGGCTCTCTCCTGAGCCTCAGGTCCCATTTCCTAGCAGGGCACAGGGCAGTCAGTTCACAGGCGTGGCCATACCTGCCATCCCCCAGTGCTAACACACCTGGCAGGACCAAAGGCCTTCTTAAAATTACATTCTCTTAAGTACATATGTGTGTTCTTTGTTCTCTCACACCTCTGTAAACAAGGCTTTCTGCTCCTGTTCCTATCAAGCTGCTCCCCGCAACTGTGTAGAAAGACTGTCACAACAGCACTTGTCAGGAGCGGCAGCGTAGCAAGCCATGACAGCTGGTGGCACGAGGAGCCCGTGCATCTGCTTTTCTCTCCCTGCCAGGCCTCCCTGAATAATGTGAGGTCTTGTGCACACAAGAATGACGCTATTGATCTTCCCGCAGTGGGCCCCAAGCACTGCGTTGTTTTTTAAGTAGCTGGGGGTAGCGTTTACACAGCCCACTCACACACTATCACCCAATTCCCCCTGGGATCTGGGAGAGCATTTGCACTTAGTTGAGAGTGCAAAGAGCCCTGGAATCCTATCAGAAGAATGGGGTTTTGGTGGCAGCCTTGTCACATACTAGCTGGGTGGCTGTGGGGAAGTCATTAGGCCTTTCTTTATCTCTTTACTTGTTTCTAAAATAATAGCAAAATAATACCTTTTCTGACTCTCGGTGATGGATATATAAAATTACTTTTGAAATTGATTTGTGAACTCGCTAGAGGGAAGCCAATAAAAGGTATTATAATTATTTGCAAAGACAGAGCAGCACCACATTGGATGTGGAAGACACAACTCTAAGGGATCCACCACTTGAATCTTGTGGTTTCTGAGCCCACACGTCTGTGGCCCAACACAAATGGGCACAAACTTTTTTCTTTGGGCAGCTGATGTACTCAGCCCTGATTGGGGGCGGGAGGGTTGGACTTCAGGAAAACAATTGAGAATTCTCCCCAAATTCACAGAATCATAGACTGCTAGACACAGGAAGTGCACCGTAGTCTTCCTATCATCTATGGGATGGCCAAGAAGGGTTAAATCAGTGGCTCCCAAACTTTTTGCTCACGTGCTTCTAGCAGGGATGCATTTTTGAATACACCTTTCCAGTATATACATATTTATTCATTTATAAACAGTAGATGTGTGCTAATATATAACGGGCACTATAAAAAACATTTACAAAATTAGACATTTTAAAAGCACAAAGAAAGCCCTAATATTTTCTTCCAGCACCACACAGTGGATCACCTTGCCCACTCCCAAGAGTGCATGCCTGTGACTTTGAAGTCCAGTGGACAGATGAGGAAACTGAGGCTCAGAGAGATGAAGTGATCTGCTCACAGCCACATGGCTGGTTGGTGACTGAGCTGACACACGGATCTGAGATTGCTGCTTCCTGACAATGTGTGTGATCCTGGAGCTCACCCTGTGCTGCAAATTGCCTCCATGGAATTATCACACTTTGTTCTTAGTTTATTCCTGATGCATCGAGAGGCTTTTTTTTCTTCGTTAAACCTCTGGTTTTTTTCCTTTTAATTCCAAAGAACAGATCTGAGAGAATGGGTGTAAACTTCCTTCACATAATAATGTGAGAAATAAGAGAGCAAGATCGTATGTCACAGATGAAAATGCTATATTTATGCCTCATTGTAATCCATTCATTGCTTTATGGATCCAAAGTCCCCTTGGGAGTGTCACAAATCCACATAATGTTCCTCAGTGCAGGATTTGGCATTTGGATCTCTGATTTAGCTGTCAGATATGTAAAATCACATGTAGCCAGACAACTCCCCCGGGATTCCACAGCTGCGAACGCTGAAGAGTGCAAGTTATTCCAACAAGGTCGGCATTAATTTACGCACAGACACCGTTCCCCTTGAGCTGCCCTCTTGCTGCCCCTCTAATTTTAAGTGTGGCTCAGAGGGCTCATAGTGGAGTGGACTGAGAGGCATTCTCACCTCAGGGACTCTTCCAAGCCCAACAGGGATGACTTTCAAAGGGGTCACATACTCTTAAAGGAGACAACAGTTATCCCCAGAGTCTGACCTTCTGAGACCACCGCACTGCTCTGTTCACCTGTCTTCACCCTCCTTCACCTGCTTCTCAGCCTCTCACAATCTTTCTCTCCCCAGAAACCTCATTCTGAGGACCCCACGCACACCTTGCTGGCTGGTGGATGGTTCTCACTTGGGACCACGTAGCAATGACTTCAATATCCCCTCCTGTGTCCAGATTGGTTCTAATCAGTGGTTGATGAAAGACATAAATGAACACTAAACACAATTTAGAAGAAAAATGAGCTGGCAGGTAGGTAATCATTTCTCTCAACACCAGGTGTGCACCAAGAGAAATCATTTCACTGGGTGAAAGGTTGACATGAATGGTCTCTCCATTCCCTTCTAAATCTATAGAAGAAAAAGCAAGGAGTGTAGAATCAGAAGGCCTGGATTTCAAATCACCTTTTGCCAGTTAGTAACTGCAGTACCGAGCACAGAAAGAGTCAAGAGACATTTGTTAAATCGTACAAGTTATTTCAGTGTTCTGTGCTCAAGCTTTACCCGTAAAGTGGGAATGGCGCTGTCTTACAGGACTGTTGCAATGATTAACACTACATAAATATTTACGTAAATGAGCTATACAATAGAAATGAAAAAGAAGCAAGCAATGGCTGCATGTTTTAACCAACTAGTGCTTCTCAACCCTTAAAAGGGGACGACTCTAGGGCTGGGGTTTCCATGAGGCCTCACCACTTGGCACCATTTCCAGACATGACAAGCGTGAAAGCCACCACTGTCCTCCCGCGTTGGCTCCTGAGAATTATCAACCACAGTAGCGACTGAGCCCGGGACAGATAAGCGGTCGCTGAACCAGACCTGCTCGTTCACTGCTCCAAACCCTTTTGTCTTCACCCCTAGTTCCCATCATTGCTTTATCGGCCGGTTCTTGGTAGGTTTCCTGCAGGCACAACCTCATCCTGCCTCGCCGTAGGCACGTGCTTTGTGCTTCTTGGGTCCATTCCAGGCTTCTCTGTTTCTAGAACATCTACAGAGCCCACATGCCCAACAGAGAAGAGGAGAAGAGTTGACAACCCAAGGGGCAGATCTTGGCAAATGGGGGACAGGAACCGTCCCATATATCGAGGCCCCTTGAGGGGGTGATTCTGAGGCATGTTCCACCAGGCTTCTCAGGGAGTCCTGGGAGCCCCCGTTTGCCCTAGTGGCAGCTAACTCCATGGTGCACCTGTGTACTGAATGTCCCTCCTTCCCTGTTCAGTGGCCCTGCCTCACACCTGAATAAGCCACTCACCTGGCACATCAGTCTTTGTGTCAAGCTTTGCTTCTGGGGGAGCGCAGGCTGAGACCCACCATGTGCCGGGAACTAGCCCAGGTTCTCTCATTTTATCCTCTAGAAGGGTCAGCAAACTACCACCCGTGGGCCAAATCCTGCCTGCCTGCTGCCCGTTTGTGCAAATAAAATGTTATTGGAACACAGCCAGGCTCGTTTGCTCACGTACTGTCTCTGGATACTTCTGAGCCGTAGCCGCAGAGTTGAGTAGTTGTGAGAGACTGTAAGGGCCACAAAGTCTCAAATACCTACTATCCGGCCCTTTACAGAGAGCTTGCCAAGCCCTGCTCCGAGTGTGCTGCCTGAATCCCCAGCATAAGGATCGCCGGGTTCAAGTGCAGATTCACATCTCCAGCTCCACCCAAGCCGGGCCACAGCGGGAGCATCAGAACAGCCGACTGGAACTTAGTCCGTGCTGGGTCACAGACTCAGGCAGGGAGCAAAGTGAGTGAAGCCGGAGGAATCTATCTCTTTGCCCCGGACATAATTTTGTCATATTAAAAATGTGTAGGAAGAGTTTTCTATTCTATGAGAAAACATGCCCTCGCCCATTTTCCTGAAACAGCTTGGCCTTGTCCCTTTCTTGCTTTCCACTTTGGTGTAGACACAGGCACCAGGCCCTGGGGAATCGTTTTGTGTCATGAGAGCAGGACCCAGGCTAAACTGCTGCCCACACTTGGCCTCCAGGCTGGGAAGGCCGAAGGGCAAGCAGGGGTCTGTTTCACCATGGCAGAGCCACCCTGTGCAAGGGAGACAGCACTACTCAGCTCCAGGCGGCCATTGCCATGTGGACACTGTGGGCCCTCGGCTGCCAGATCTTCTGATTTGTTTTTAAAAGGAAAAACAGACTTTTAAATGCTTTCGTGAAGCCCCTCCATTTTGAAAGTTGGCTCGTATTTCCTTCTCATTACCTTGTGGGTTAAATAAGACAAGACTTCTGGTAAAATTCCATCTATGAGGCATTGACGTATTTGGGGTTTTCTGTTTGTTTGTTTGTTTTTGTTTTTACCTCTGGCTAGACTGTAATTAAAATACCAATAGCTGGGGCTGTTATTCAACAGGTGGGCCTGGGTATGGTTGTTGAAGCGTTGAAATACATTTGTACCGTTTGGTAAATCTACACTGTCCCTCGCCCCCCCACTGCAGGCCCAGCACCCCCAATCCCCAAGGCCTTCCCTCTCCAGCTGGGTGCCTCTGCCCCTCCCTGGGACCCTGGGCCCTCCCTGATTCAGGGACCGAAGGTTAATGCCTGGGCAGCAGGGCCTCCCCTTGCTCCGAGCCTGCCACCCCTTCTGATCAGCGGATGTTTGCACCCTACCAGTGGGTAAGCACCGGTACTGTCCCCCCTGTAGTAGGCATAGCAGTGTCCTACCCATGGGAAGAGCTTTCGGCTTTTCCATTTGACCCTCAGATAGACGGTTGGATGAGCCCTCCTGTGACATTCAAAGTTTAAATTGTTCAAAGTCCCAATTCTGTACCCTTCTCTCTCCTCCCTCCTTTGGGAACTCTGTTCTTTTCTCCCACCCTCAATCATCCAAGTCCTTCTTAATGTTCCATAAGAAAAATGCCTTTCCCCTCCCTCTCCCCCCCAGATGCCTCCTTTCCACTTAGGAGGAAAGAATTGTCACTGGCTGGGCCTAAACCTTTGCTCTGTGACTCGCAAGGCATGTGATCATGGGCAAGTCACTTCTTTCTGAACTCAGGGTTTCATTTGTCACTCAGGAATCATGGGCCCAACCGCACAGGGCTTTCTGAGAATCAAGTGGACGAGGTGTGTAGAACACCTGGCACAGAGGAAGCATCAACACATCACAGGCCTGTTCCTGAATGTCACGCCAGCCAGGACTTGCTGATTTGAGCTGGAATCGGTTCCTTGAACTAAAGGGAACAAGCACCATGATGAGTCCTTCCTGGACGTGTACACGCTTACCTTTTAACCCATGGCACTATGTACCTCTCCACTGTACATTTATTGCATTTTTAAACTATGTATTTATTGCTACGATCCTTTAATTAATATCTGTTTCTTCACTAGCTTGTATATACTCCATGAAAGCTGGGATCAGATCTCTCTTCTAATGCCTGACACCACGAGTGAGTGAGGGAAAACGCCAGGTGTTAGCATCTATGCGTGGGTGGGTGGATTTGGGATGCAGTCTTTCTCAGGACTCTGGTTCTCCTAATGAGGGACTTAGAAGGGAGAAAAGTATCTTCACTTCCCTTGTTCTGCCTTCACTCCTGGCTCCATTGCCTCTCCACTGGTTAAAGATGACCTGTGGGAATATCCATGAATGCAATGAAGGGCTTTTCCAAAGCCCAGGCATGGGAAGGATGGGGGCAAAGAAGGTACAAAACTGGCCCTCCCCATCCCGTGCTTAAACCGTCCTTGAGAGTGGAAGGAGAAAGAATGGACTTTGCTCTGCAGGGATCTGCACAAACTCAGAGGCCTTTCCAGACTTTTTCCAGTCTGTGTATCGCATATAGATGGGTCCAGCTCACAGGCACCTTCCAGGGCAAGGATGAGCCATGTTGTCTGGATCTTTCTCCTTCCTTCAGGGCCTGGACCTAATTACAGGTCCTACCCAGACCCAGCCTATCACATCTCTACCTCTGTCACCACCACTAAGCCCAGAGCTGACCAGTCAGTTCCCAGGATGCTTGCATTAGCAGCGGTCTTTGCCAACAACCATCCTCAGTGCTCTTGAGCCTTAGGCTCCCCGAGACCACACCCCGGCAGAACAAAGTGCATTAGCCATGGAGCCCAGTGACCGGCTGGCAACACCAGGCCACCTAGAACAGTTTATTCAGTCATAAATGCTTTATGGAGATACGTTTTTTTTTTTAAGGGGTGGAGAATAAAAAGATTGCGCCAGTGAACAATTCACCAGTGTTATGAAAGTAAAAAGGAAATGCTTGTATCTCCCAAGCCTAGGTTTATGGAAGCCCAAGAACCACCTCTATCATCCCCTCCTCCCAACGACCCAACTCGGTTTCTATAGAATCAGAATCAGACAAGTGTCCCGAGTCTGAGTACAGTGAAGCCACATGACACGGGGACACCGTGCTAACTTTCTTTTCATGTTAACAATTTTGAGTGGGATTTTTGTTTTGGGTTCTCTATTTTATAGGCCAGTATTGTCTGTTACTGTGGCCCCGCCCGGGCATTAGTATCCTCTAGGAGCCGAGGACATAGAGACACAAAGCAGGGCCGGGTCCCTTTTCAGCAAACATTACAGTTGGGGGCGAGGCAGCATCAACTTGGAGGTGAAGAGCAACTCAGCGCTGGGCAAATTCCAAACGGAGGGAAGAGGTAATGACAGCTGAGGGGGCTCAGAGGTAGGAGTGTCACTCGTGGGAAGCCTTCGCTGCTATAATTGTTACTTAGTGGATTGAGAGCAAACTGCAAAACGCAGAGAGTATACTCCATCGAATTTTCTCAGAGTTTCTTCCCATATGAAGCACCAAAGCCAAGACTGAACGTGATCTGTGGTCGAGTGAATGCAGGTGAGCATAACCCATTGTACCCTTCCATGTTTGCCTCTACGGCACTATACAGACAGCAAAAATCATAATTATAATGCCTTATAGAAACTTCATAGAAAGCTTAATGACCACCTTTCTGGACCACAATTTCCTCGTCTGTAAAATAAGGAGGCTAGACTGGATAAACTCTATCATCTCTTAGAGGCATGAACAAGGTTTTCTTTTTGTTTCTGATAATAAAAGTAATGTAGACTGAAAAATAATTAAGACAATACAGAAAAGTATAAAGAAAAAAACGAAATTCTTCTGTAATACCACCACCTGAAAACAGTCACTATGTACTTTTAAATGTATATCCTTTAAGATATTTTTTGCGAATAGTTTTTCTTCTTTTTATAAACATCTAAGTGCACTATACATGATCTAGTAATGTTTTTAAAAGTACGTCCATCATGAGCATCTGTCCAGGTTGGTGTAGCTATAGCTACACCTGATTTTCAATTACTGCATGACTTACTGAGCATGTCTCCCATTGAGGGACATCAAGATTATTTTTAATTTTCACTATTAAAAATAAGACATCAATAAACATCATTTGATACATATCTCTGTACACTTGTCCACTCATTCCTTTGTGGTTCATTTTTAGAAATGGAGTCATGGGACCAAAAGATATGTGCATTTTTGATACAAAATGCCAAAGAGCCCCCCAGCAAGTCTGCAATACTTGCTGGTCCCAATGGCTGAGTTTGGGGGCACCCATTTCCCCCTCCCCACAAAGTGTTGCCATTCTTTTTAATCTGTGCCAATCAGATGGTTGAAAAATGGGAAACTTTGTTTTTGCAATCAAATCTCACAACTCAAATGTCACTCATTGCCTAACTTAAAGTCTAGCAAACACTTGGTATGTCCTAAGTATTCATTAATTTTTATGGGCCCTGTTAGTCACTAAACTGAGAATGTACTAGAAAGCTTAGAAACAAACTTCTAATGTATTTACAAGCAAAAGGATAGAGTATTGTCCTGTGAGTTTTTTCTTAGCCTCCAACCTGTTTGGATTTTAGTTTCTCTCTCTCTCTTTTTTTTCCCTTAGCATCCACTGTTAACATTTTTGTTTTTGTTTTTTTTTTAAATAACCACTTTCAATTTTTCTTTTCTTATTGTATGCATCATTGTGCTGTCTTAAATTGTAAGACAAAGAACGAACAAGTGGATGAGTGAGTCGATAAGAAAAGGCAATGAGTGGTTGCTGGTGACGGGGGTGTGATGACGCCATCAGGTCTCGAAGCCTTGTCTCTCCCTCCCAGACCGTGAAAATAGCAACACCCCATGGGCTGCCCTTTCTCCCAGGAAGATGCTAAGCTTAGAGAGGATTCGGGGAGGGTATTCAACAGGCCCTTATTCAAATATTGGGCACACAGGAAAGGTTTCTAGGAGAGCACATGCATGGAATCAGACGGCAGTGGGTGAACGGCGGGAGGGGGACTCTAGAGCAGGGTCGTGGACACTGAAGGAGGTGTCCCAGGTGAATCTGAAACCACTGTGTCTGGGTTCTGCTCTGGGACACTAAGCTGAAAGGACACCTTTTGGTGAAACTAAAATTTGTGTTCATTACATGCCTCCATCCCAAACTCCAGGAAAACTTGACCCAGATGAATTATTAATACATGGACTCAGTAGAGTGCTCAATGGAGCAATGAAGTAGAGCCCTCCTCATCATGGGAAGAATTCAAATATCCCATAGACTCGGCAGGATAATAAAGAATCTGTCAGGATTCCCGTAGAAGAGCTTCCTGCATTTTGTGACTAGGTGCCAACAGTATTTCTCATTACCTTACAATCTGTCACTATTTGATCAGTCAATTCAGCTCAACAATTAAGGGGAAAGAAAAAGAGTCAAACTGATTGTTTTACTTTTTTGTAAGAATTGATTGTTCAACTCGGACAAAAATGTTGATCCCATTTTGCATGTGGACATAGTCAATTTAGAAGAATTGTTCTTGCTGGCCTAAGGCCAGGAAGATAGAAATTAAACCTGACATTGCAGCAGAGGCTGGTATGTGGGAGAAGGTGAATGAATCACTAAAATCCTTTGAGCTTTTCCCTCTGGTTCCTTAGCATTTTGCAATCTGGTGGCTATGGCAATGTGGCATTAATTATTGCAATTCGATCAACATTAAGCAAACATTTTTAATTGGTGGTAATTCAATGGTGCCAAATCACTGACTCTCTCTGTCCAGGGGAATTGTGAAAGGCAGTGGGTGATAGGTGTGGCTGTGAACGTTAGTCCTGAGAGTAAGGTCTACCAAAGTCTTGGACTGTTTGCGTCATTATCTGGCCAAGTAAGTTACAAAGTGGAATTCTGAGGACCGGTATTCTCCCCTTTGTGCTCTCGACCCTAACCAGGAGGAATGGAAACCATCAGGAGTTGTGCCTGTGACCTGCACCATGTGGGGGACATCTGCACGTGGAAGGATCCACTGCAAATGCAAACCACTGTTCATAACTGAGAGCCAGGTGAAGGGTGTGAGAACCATCTCTTTGTATGCTATCTATTAAGGGTATTCTTGGAGAAAATACAAGGGAAATGCAAAAATAAAACCAGGAAGTTCAAAATATGGCAGTGAGGAGTGGGGAATTAAAACTGGAGTCAAGAGAAAGAGTTTAGGGAAACGAAGAAATTCTTCATTCTTACAGTTTTACAAGTGATATGAACCTTTTCCAATGAGGGTGAGACTCAAAATTCCGGAAAAAATGTTGCATGATGAGGAGTCTGATCAGTCCTTGGTGAATGGGAGGGAATTTCCTAGTAGCTTAAGAAGAAATGGGCATGCTACGGTGCTGGGACTTCCTGTTGAGAGGTGGAGGGAAGTCTTTGTAGAATAGCCATAACCAAATTTCTTGGGTCAGGTACATGGGATGGGGCAGAAAGCCACGCCAAATTTATTAAACTCACCAGCCACATCCATCTTGACTATTCTTAGGGGTACAAATAGCATCATGTGAAGTGACCAGGAATATATTTTAAGGGTTATGAAATTTGAAGGAAGAAACTGAAAGATTTGGAGGCACAGGTGGAGTTTTCATTGCTGCTTCATGTCAATGACTGGGATTTAGGAAGAGTGAGGGAAGTCGAGAAGAGGAGCAGTTGGGAGTAGACGGGAGTAGATCATGGGCAGGATCTGATTGCTGGGCTGTGATTTAAGATGCCCAGTTGGTGGCATCTCGGCTGAGGACAGAATACATTTCACAAAGACAGAAAGAAAGAATTTGCCCAGTGGCTCACTGACACAATTAAGAATGTTTTAATACTGCAAGTCTGGCAAACATTGATAATCTTTTTGGGCAGACACAGAGATAGACTGATCTGCCTCTAAGAAAGGACTTTGCCTAGTGCAGAGAGGATGTTTAGAAACATCCCCTGGATGTTAACTCCTTGAGATCCACCTCGGCTTTTGAGCCAAGGTTGTGCTCTTCTCAGGGAGGCCTCAGCCAATGACTGAGCAAGACTGTGGTCCAAGGGCTTAGACATTTAAACCCAACATGGGCCTCCTGCCATGGGCAATTTTTGCTCCAGACCTCTCATTTGGGCTGGAAGACTCTGACAGATGTGCATGGAAGTCCAATGGCTCCTCTGCCCCTCCCTACTTTCCTCTTTTCCTTTCACAGGTGTTTTGCACTTCTTACAACCTCTCAGCATCTGTGTCCTGGAGGCAGTACCAGGAGCAGCCCAAGAGAGCAGGCAGCAAGATGGGGTTAGTGCCAAGCATTCATCGCAGGATGGAGAGATAAAATATGGTATATATATGTAGGTACACACACATGCACACGCACACACACACACAAATGGAATGTCATTTAGCCTCAAATTCTTACACATGCTATAACACATATGAACCTTGAGGATATCACACTAAGTGAAAGAAGACAGACACAGAAACACAGATACCACATGATCTGACTTACATGTGGAATCTAAAAAAGTCAAACTCATAGAAGTAGAAACTAGAATAGTGGCTACCAGGGGCTAGAGGGGAAGCAGAGGGATCAGAGAATTGTTTAACAGATACAGAGTGTCAACTTTGCAGAAAGAAAAGAGTTCTGGAGATGGACAACAATGTGAATGTACTTAAAACTATACATTTAAAAATAGTTATAAGTTTATATTACATATATTATGCCACAATTAAGAATAAAAAGTAAATAATTTTTTAAAACAAAAAAAGATGGGGTTTGGGGACTGAATCACTCACAACTGACCGGCAATGAGGATTCCATCCCATGTGGCATATGAGTTGTCAATAGTCTTTGGCACAACATGGTAGCCCAATTTCTACAACTTTTACTAGCAGTCAGCTGGGAGACTATTGCAGGGGATAGGAATGCCCTGGCTGCTCCCATAATTTAGATGTTCGATGTGTATGTGGCGGGGAGGGTGCAATGTATACAAGTTCATTGTGGGCTGGTTGTTCTTAAGTCTCATTGCCGCCCTACAGAGGGGTAATGAAACGCTAAAGGCAGTTAACAAACCATTGAAACCTAAGAGTGGAGGCCAGAGTGTCTCCTCCATGTCTTACAAAGAGGCCTTTATCTCCTGCAGCAGCAGAGCAGAAAAAGCTGAAGACCAAATTCAGGTTTCAATGGACGGAGGCCCAGCTCCAAAGACACTTAATGCTAAGCCCAGGTATATTCAATGTGCCAAAGTCAAGGTTCAGGTTGGGAAAACCTGAAGCCCTGACACAGGGGATGGAGACAGCTGGTGGATGCCCCGTTGGCTCCCCAAACTTTTGTAAACTCAGAGCCTGTGGAGATGGCTCACCCCTCCCTATCAAGAGCTAGTACTTCCTCCATGTGGGAAGACACAGTGGAGACCTCCCTCCTCGGGGCAACATCTCCTGCTCTGTTCCTCTGTCCCTCAGAATTTGCCTCCAGCTCCCCTTTTGGCTGTCAAGCCAATAACAGGGGGGTAGATCTGAGCATAATGTAGCAAGAGACATACCAAGTCCAACAAAGGAGGAAGAGACAATACCCCCAAAGAATCTGCAGGAATTAGCTACCACGTACCAGCAGGAGTTGGGGAGCAACCATGGGCCTGGATTCTGAGGGTTCTTAGTCAAGGGGCTGGCACATACCACTGGGTGTGGGGGGTACATTGACTTGGGGACACTTTCTCAGGTTATGGTATTTAATGCCCTAGCAAGGACACCAGGAGATGGAACAAACTAGCCGCTAGGATGGCTCCTAGAAGTCTACAGTGAGCTGTGGCCCATGCTGAGCAAAGTTGAAATGCTGGAATCATCGTGGCAGATGGGGGAGGAAGGGAGTGACAGGCTTGGAGACATGGGCATGCTGGGAGTGGATGTATCACATGAGATCAGATCCACCAGAGTTCTGTGTTCACCAACAAAGACCAGAGGGCACACGATTCAGGCAGGCTGTCAGGAGAGTGCTGGTGAGGGGCACCGGCCTCACTGAGAATTTCAGCAGTGGCTGTCCTCTGCGGGGTAGGGCTGAGGGTAAAGAGAGGCTGTCACAGAGCTTGGCTCATTGATAGCAATGGGAATCGTGGAAACTTGCCAAATAGAGCCAGTCCTTAATGTCAGAAGCCAGTGGTTGCAACCATCAAAATAACCAGCAATATAGGGGTAGTAGCCAAGGAGTCAGAGAGTTATGGAGATGGTTAATAGAACCTGGCATCTGCAGGGGCAAAAATAGATAGGCAGCCACCAAGGGTGCTGCTTAACATATATAAGCAAAGTAAAGAGAGAATAAATGAGCAGGAGGCTGGGGGAGGTCACCTCAATAAAAAGTCATGATCGTGGATTAATAAAAATACATTAATGGTTTATGTATACCATGGAGTACTACTCAGCCACAAAAAATAATGGTGATCTAGCACCTATTGTATTATCCTGGATGGAACTGGAGCCCATTCTACTAAGTGAAGTATCACAAGAATGGAAAAACAAGCACCACATGTACTCACCAGCAAATTGGTACTAATTGATCAACATTTACGTGCACATATGGAAGTAACATTCATTGGGGATTGGAGGGGTGAGAGGGGAAGGATGGGATGGTAAATTCACACCATCCTCACTAATGGGTGCAGTGAGCACAGTCTGGGAGGGGCATGCTTGTAGCTCTGACATGGGCAATGCATATGCAACAGATGTAACCCAAATGTTTGTACCCCCATAAAAATTTCATAATAAATAAATGAACAATAAAAAAATAAAAATTAAAAACATTAAAAGTCATTATCCAGTTCCCAGACCTGAGCCGGTTTTCAGACTCTGAATTTGTTAACTGCAGAGGTCCCAGGAGGAGGGCCCCAAAACACCATGGCAAGTGTATACTGTAACAGGTCCTCTGGTCCTTCCCCAAAAGGGTGTATAGTCATTGACTTGGGTGACTGCTGGCTATGGAAAGGAGAATACCTGGGGCTTTTTTGAGGACAACTGGACACAGGATCTGAGTCCACATTTGTATCCAGAGACCCAGCCCCTTGTTACAGTGAGGGCATGTGGGGCCAGGTAATAAACAGATTTCTAGCCAAAGGTCAACTTATAGGAAGTCCACTGGGCCCAGGGGCACACCCAGTAGCTATTTCCCCAGTTTCCACATATGTAATTGGGATTGACATACTCAGCAACTGGGATGATTGCAACTTTAGATCCTTGGTCTGAAGGAAAATCTAGCATAGTGGGGAAAATGTGGAAACCTCTGTAACTGCCCTCCCTACCACCTCCAGTCAAGATGTTGAAACCAAAAATAATAATAGTCATTACAATTTGGGGAGGAGGATGACAGATTAGAGTCCCCCTTAAAGATCTAAATATGCAGAGTGAGTGGTCCCTAACATAGCGCTACTGAATTCACCCATCTGACCCCCACAGAAAGTGGAACGGCCCACTGAGGAAGCAGCTGATGTGCCATCTATAAAGATGGAACGCCACCTTCCAGAGTGCAGTACGTGCAGTGATTCAGATATCTCTGTATGATACCATCTGATGTCGTGTCTGTGTAGGATAAATACACGGATCTAGGAACCAGGGAATGTAACCAGAAGTGGCCCACTTATCATCCCCATTCCCAGTGACCCACTGGGAATCTTCATTCTTCCCACCCATGGAATTCTGGGCTTTGCAGGATTAAAAGATCTGGTCCCCAAAGGATCTCAATGAACCACAAGACTGGGCTTCTGTCAGAGTACTTTGAATTCCTTTGTCAAAAGGACCAGCAGGCCAGAAAAGAAGTCACCCTCTTGGCACTGGTAGATGAGCAGGAGGAGATACAGTGCTACCGTTACACAGCAGTGGCAGGGAGGAACACAAGCAGACCCAGGCAATCCACTTGGATGCCTCTTGGTCCTTTCTTACTCACTTGCTTTACTGTGATTGTGAATAAAAAAGTAAAGCAACACTGGCCCAAGACGGGTATGTTTCCCAGGAGACTCTGCCTTACTTTGAGGAGTGTGGTCAGCTGCTGTCTTCTAGCTGCTAATTTCTTCAGATACACCAGCTTTTGAGCTGAGATCACAATTTTCTCCAGGTGGCCCCAGCTAATAACAAAGCAAGACTATGGTCCAAGGGCCCAGTCATTTCTGTCAAAACAGAACCCCTCCAAAGACCAGCTTTGTCCTGGATCTCCTTGTTGGGCTGGCAGAAACTTTGTCATATCGGCAATCACCATCTGACAGCTCCCTTTCCAGCCTCCCTCCGTGCCCTTCCATGGCTGCCACTTCCCCATCAGTCTTGGGCTCTCCTAACTCCATCTCAGCATCTGCATCCCAAAGGAACCAACTGACACACTCTGGAAGCCAGGTGATGTACACGAAGGTTTATTGCACTAGTCTCTCTACTCTGGGGTATTTTGAGCATTTTTACAATCAAAAGTTTTTACGAAGCAAAGAAAATTCAAAAAGGGGGGGAATAATGTTTTCTGTCTTAAGTATAGATGAGATAAATCTATGAAATCTATAGATGAGATAAATCCATAAAATTAATTGCTGTGAAAATCAGAAGATATGACATAGAAAAAGATAAATAAAAATGAGTAAAGTATCTGTTGATTTTCTTTTTGCCAGAAATCATTCGAGCAGAAGGGACAGAAAAAAAATTGTTATAATCTGAGATGTCTTATTTTATGCCAGTCAGCAGAGCGTGAGTAACAAAATGAATTGGAGATAATTTGAAAAAAACTTTTACACGATAGTGCAATAAATATGACCTTGTTTCACCAAGCTTGGGAAAGAGTAGACACAAAATTGAAATACACTGACAGAAGCATATGCTCTATTCAAGACAAATAGCCCTGTTAGCTGAAGAGATTGAATAGAATGCTACATCAAGAAGACAGACATCTTTGTGAAAACCCATGAACCTGCTGATGGATGCCTAAGAGCAAATAGATAAGAAGACAGGAATAGAAAGAATATTATTGTGGGGCACATCCCTGGTTCTCAAATCTAGATAGTCATCAGAATTGCTTAGGAGACCTTTACAGTGCAGCTTCTTGAATTCTGTGGAGGCTAAAGCAACTCCATCTTGGATGCTAAGCTGCCATGTTGACTTCTGATTAACCAACCCCTATTCAGAAAATGCCTCTAAGATTTCTACTTTACCTTAAATTCTGCCCTTAGATCAGAACAACCCTGCCCAGAAATCCTGCCCTTGGGCATATTCACATAGCATTCTGGCCTCTCCCTGAGGGGGACAACTTCAATTGTCCTACCCATTCCTTTCACAGTTTCTAAGTCCCTATTAAATGGTTCTTTCTGAGAAACTGGATTCCTCAGCCTCTTTCTTTGGCCTCCCACCTTCCTCGGACTTTGGGGGTAGATTTGCATAGAGTGTCCCCGTCAGAACAAGCTCCCATTATATTATAATTTTGGGGAGTTAGATCTTAAAATTTGTATTTTAATAACTCCTCAAGTGGATCCCCAATATACAGAGCGAATCACTGAGCTAGATGAATAAAAAGGATGTAGGTTCCTAACACATTTTTCTTAAATGCCATCTAGGCATGATTTGCTAATAATGGGGAATTTCAATTCTCTAAACATCTACATCTCATTTGGCCAAAAGCAGAACAGCAGAAAACTTGCCTTGTTAAGTTTCTAGTAAGATCATGCAAGCAAGTGGAAAAACTACTGTCCTAGATTTAATTCCAGCCAACTAGGTTGAAGTAATGCTTAGCCAAGAGGATGAGATAGGAGCCTTAGGGCAAAAGTCACTCACTAAGTTCACAAAATGTAAAAGAGCAGACGCAAAAATGGCATGATTCCAAGATAAAATTCAAAGGTAAAGAAAAGCATAACTGGAATCATGAGGAAGGAAGGTTCATTGGTACTCAGGATGTTTCAGAAATTCTCAAACATTCAGATTTCACCATTCAGATACATGGAAGGCCAATGATAAAGAAAAAGAAAATCTAAAACAATAACAAGAACCAGGAAACAATCACAGAAACAAACAAAACAAATGAGTCCCTCTATTATAGTTCCCACCTAGGCTGTCCACCAGGGGTCTTTTAAAAAAATACAAATGCTTTCAACACTCATCACTCATCACTCTTTGAAGTTTTTATTCAATTTGTCTAGAGTGGGAAACCAGCATGAGCAATTTTTAAAATCTCCCCAGGTGATTCCCATGTCCAACTTTGCCTGCAAACTACTGCTCGGAAAGCTCAGATTTTAAAGGACAGAATAGGAAGAAAGACACAAGCAAACCAAAAAAAAAAGTGTATAAGAAAGTGACACAGACAGAATTTTATCAAAATGACTCAAAGCTAACAAAGAAACAATAAGTCAAAACCAAAACCAAAATACCTTTCAGCTGTATGTGGGACTAGCTGGAGATCAGGGACAGGAGAGCCTGCTGTTCGGGAAGAAGTCAAGAGACCTTCGATGGCTGGAAATGAGTCACTATCTTTCCAATTTTCTAAAATGGATAGAAAATGGATTCTGTAATCTATGGATGATTGAGCTTGATATGGATCTCAGACCAGATTCCAGAATGTATTACTAAAGCAGTGTCATAATAGGCTCCCAAATGACAAAGAAGTGATTATAGGGCCCAGCATGTGTTCCCAAGAACAAGTCCTGCCAGCCCGGCCCATTTCCAGCCCTCAGCAGGGGGCTGGCAGATAAAGACAATGTGTACACATTTCCTTTCAGGCATCTGGACTTCAGCAAAACAATTGGCCGCGTCTCTAATGATACACTTGTGGTTAAGACAGAATCTTTGAACATTTTAGCGGGTTTTTAACTGTTTAGAAGTTATATCCAAAGCATACCTATTAATGGACTGATATTAAAGCTCTGAGGGCTTTCTAGTGCCCTGGTGTTCTGCCAGACAAATAGCTCACAGCCTGTGTGCACCTTGATATTTTTATCCATGACTTAGATGGACACACGAAGGGTGTGCTCATCACTTCTGCAGGTAACATGGATAGGTGTGATAATGCAGATACTACAGGGAAGAACCAGAGTCTAAAAAGGTTTTTGACGGGCTGGAATTTTGCATTCATTTCTGGTTTCCATACTTAAAGAGTGAGGTATCCAATCTGGAACATATCTCAAGGAGAGCCACCGGGAGGGTGATAGAACATAAAACCAAGCCATACACAAAAAGCATACGAGGAAACTATCTTGCTTGTTAAGAGAAGACAAAGAGGGACACAATGCCTGCTTTCAATAACTGGAAGTCTGTTTTGTGAGAAAGAAATTAAACTTATCTTGTGTATTCCAAAGTGATTAAACAACTACCTGAAAGCTTTGAGGAGGCTGAAAGATTTCCCTGTGTAAAACCAAATATCAGCGATGAACTCTCTGAAAATAGAGCCAGCTTCCCGGAGTTCTCCATCTGCGGGGACCTGGCCAGAAGCTGGGTGCTCACTACAAGGGATGTTGTGCAGGAAAATGAGGCATCAAATAAAACTGGATGACCTCAAGGAACATTTAGATCCTGATGTGTTATGACTTTTAAAATGAGGAGTATACCTGTATAACACATTAGGCACATTTCCGTTCATGGGGATGGGGATGGGGGTGGAGGAGTTTCCAGAACAATGAGAGTGGGGTCACGTAGGCAATCAGGGCAAAGTCTTACCACCTCCTTGGATGGACGATCGATTATCCCTTGATTGGTCCTCCTCTCTGCACAGCAGTCTAAAATGGGACTGCCCAATGCCCACCAGGTGACTTTGGAATAGCGGATACCCCTTTCCAATTCGGCCTTGCCAGTGTGGCCCAGGCTAAATACAATCTGAATTCCAAGGGACGTATAGCTGGGTCTTTTACAAAAGGTTTGGAGTTAGTATGCCAGAGTTGGGGGCTGGGAAGAAATGGGGACTGTGCCTCAGTTTAGCTACTCTCTCTCTTATACCACACAGTAGGACTCACTCTCTCAGCCTTCCCCAGGAGCCCATGGGGACACCTCCTTTCTCCCAGCATCTCCTGTCTCCTGTGGTCTTGCTCAGCACCTTCCCAGAGTCCCTGCACCCTTAGATGAACAGAGTCTGGTCTCCTCTTGTGGGCTGAAGATTCTGCTGCCTCCACGGTGGGAAGAGGAGAGGACAGGAGGGATGTGGATGTGGGAACTCTTATGGGGACATGTGGTGGGGGATGAAGAGGTGGCTTTCCCTATAGCTTGATTTCTCTCCAGCCATTTTTCCTGAAAATCTCTGAAGAAAACACACTTTGCCCTGCAAGAATCAAATTCTCTCCTGAAGACCAAATATTTGAATATGGAAGTGAATACTTCCCTGGCCCATTCCTTGAAAAATAATTATTCTGGCCTTATTATTTGAAATTATTATTCCTTTGCCTCTTCCTAGCAGGGTCCTTAAGAACTATCACCTTCTACTGTATTAACCATGTCTTTCAGCTTCTGTATCCTGAAGCTTTGCCACCCCGAAGTGACTGCACTTCCCAGGGCCAGCCAATTCCTAGAGGTAGCAAACAACTCACGGTCAATGTGTCTTTTGATACAAACCAATTAATCCAGAGCCCACACCCCATCCACCTCCTCCATTGGGTTTTCACGCTCTGGGCCACTCTTTTCATGTCAACTAGGGACAGCCCCTGAGCCACAGAGCCTGCTGAACCTAGGCTCCCACTGGCCAATCCCAAGCCTGCTTACCTGCATCCTCTATCCTTCCTGTGAAAACCACAATAAAGGCTCCGCCCACATTCTCCTCTGGCTCCCTCTGCCTCCTGACTGGCCCGATGCCTCACCCGGTGGCCCTGCATGGTGTCTCTCTTGCTTCCAAGGCCTCATGAGTATAGCTTCTTTCTTCCCAAGTCCTCTCTGTGTCTGTGTGTCCTGCCAAACCCAACTGAAACAAATCCCGAGGACCTTTGAAACTGTAACAGAGGTAAAGGTCTGAAAAAGGGCAAATGTATTCCAAGTTGTCTCTTTAAAATCCTCACCCTTTTTGGGAATTAAAACCTGCATTCCTGCCTGAGGCCAGTAATCAAAGGGGCAGGAAAATGTGCTTTGTTCTTTGTTTTCTAGTATCTTAAGCCACAGGATATGTCTCAACAGAATTATCTGGAAGTCATGAGATCATCTTTACCGGAGATCAGGTTGACCAAAACCACCAACAACAGTTAAACAACGATAGCCCCAAATTGCAATGTGTGACACTTGCCAGACAGACCTGAGCCCAACCTCTGAAAACCCCCCTTTTAACAAGCCCTGTATCTCTGCTTAATGGTGAGACAGTGGTTTTTCGAGATGTTAGTCTGCTGCCCTCCTCATGTGCCAGAAAATTAATACTTCTCTTTCCTTTCCCTCAAACCACTTGTCCTCATTCTTCATTCTCACTGACTCGGCCTCTGGGACAAGTATCGAACTTTTGGTAACAAAACCAGCAACTCGCTCACCTCCCTGTTTCCATTCTGCTCTCCTCTAGTCTTATTCTGCACATGGTGGCAAGTGGGAATTTCCTAAAATGTGTATGAGAGCTCATCGCTCCTGGTAAAAGACAGGAATTGATAGTAGGAGAATGTACTTTGTTTTGTGTGGAACAAATTGTTTGAGATTAGAAAAATGTGTTCTCTTTGATTGTAACTAATGCCATTTGTTTCTGTAACTGTGCTTGCTTTTAGTTGTTTGTTAAATATAGGAGTAAGAGCAGGAGTGACTCCATGACATGCTGAATTTCCTGAAATAGGCCTAAGTTTCAGTTTCCCCCGAAACCGAAACGCAGACCAAAACTGGTGCCGGCATGAAAATTGAAAATTCTGAGGCTTGGAGCCAACCAATCAGGAGTCAAAACAATCTGTCACTTTCAAAGGAACCAATGGACTAAGGGGGGAGGAGAGATGGTGCGCCCAGCGTGTCGTGTGGAACCTGCGTGTCGTGTGCCACTGGTGTGTCGTGTGCAAAAGAAAGTATAAAAGCTTCACTCTTACCCCAGGGTGGGGTCCTGGTTCATAGGGAGGCCACTGCGTTGGTGCTCTGGGACTTGGACCCTAGCTCGAGCTAGCCACTAAACTCCTTTGCCATTTGCAGCCTCGGTGACTCTGCTTCTCTGTTCCTGGGGCCGAAGGGA